>JBBCBC010000032.1:12984268-12989268 GCA_037126765.1 Stenogyne calaminthoides
GTGATATCTTTGTAGCAACTGAAATTTTTTTAGAATGAAACTTTAATGAATTCTAAATTTAAAGCAAAATACAGAACAATAGTGTGGGTAAATGGAAGGGTGAGAGAAAGAGATAAAAAAATATCAATGATATAGAATTCCAATATGTAAGGTCTATGAGTCCTCTCATAAAAGACAGTGTAATAAAGTAATTGATTCATCCATAATGAAATAGTAAATGAATCCTTCTTGTAGATTATAGAAGAAAAAACTCAAGAGCTTCGAGCCAATAAAGACTAAGAAGATTGACTCAAGAAGAAGAAATTTAATTAGAAGCTTCGTTGTAGAACTCTGACCTAACCATTTAGTACGAAGTGGTGGGGACGAAGGAACCTGTGAATGTAAAAGATTTTATTAAACAAATGAATCTTAATGATTCACTCGTTGGGATGGCGAAATGAACCGGAAAGCAATTCATCTATTCGGAGAAATGACGAACAAGTGCTAGGACTGAAATAGAGATTGCAAGAGTCAATATTCGCCCGCGATAATTTTTTTTTTAATTGGAATTCGTAAACCTGGATAAAGGACAAAAGAAAAGAAAGATTTAATAGGACGTTCCAAAAAAAACGATTTTTTTATCAAATTTTTAGGAAAAAATGTTCTCATATCTATTCAAATTAATTGAAAGTCCATTTTGAATCCTTTTATTCGCGAGGAGCTGGATGAGAAGAAACTCTCACGTCCAGTTCTGTAGTAGAGATGGACTTCGAAACAACCATCAATTATAACCCCAAAAGAACTAGATTCCGTAAACAACATAGAGGACGAATGAAGGGAATATCTTATCGAGGTAATCATATTTGTTTCGGTAAATATGCTCTTCAGGCGCTTGAGCCTGCTTGGATCACATCTAGACAAATCGAAGCGGGTCGGCGAGCAATGACACGAAATGCACGCCGCGGTGGAAAAATTTGGGTCCGTATATTTCCAGACAAACCAGTTACAATAAGACCCGCCGAAACACGTATGGGCTCGGGGAAAGGATCCCCTGAATATTGGGTAGCTGTTGTTAAACCGGGTCGAATACTATATGAAATGGGCGGAGTAACTGAAAATATAGCGAGAAGGGCTATTTTAATAGCAGCATCAAAAATGCCTATACGAACTCAATTTATTATTTTGGGATAAAAATGTAGAACCAACACAAACGAGTCTTGGGAATGAAAGAAAACCGCAGGTTTCTTTTTTTGGACAAAAAATATTTCTTTTATTTTCTTCATCCTTTGCATTGGAAGAATAGACTCAAAAATTCATATGATTCAACCTCAGACCCATTTAAATGTAGCAGATAACAGCGGGGCTCGCAAATTGATGTGTATTCGAATCATAGGAGCTAGTAATCGCCGATATGCTCATATTGGTGACGTTATTGTTGCTGTGATCAAAGAAGCAGTACCAAACATGCCCCTAGAAAAATCAGAAGTAGTAAGAGCTGTAATTGTTCGTACCTGTAAAGAACTTAAACGTGACAGCGGTATGATAATACGATATGATGACAATGCTGCAGTTGTGATTGATCAAGAAGGGAATCCAAAAGGAACTCGAATTTTTGGTGCAATCCCCCGCGAATTGAGACAATTCAATTTTACTAAAATAGTTTCATTAGCTCCCGAGGTATTATAAAATAGGATCCTGATATCTTTGAGATATTTGAAAAGAAATAGATATAGATTAAGAACTAGATTAATTCGTAGCTTATGTCTCACGCATATACCTTGAGAAATTCATATTCATAAACCAATAAAAAACATGTTAATTATATCCAATTTTGAGGCACCAAAAATTTTACTTCATCATGGGTAGAGACACTATTGCTGAGATAATAACCTCCATACGAAATGCGGATATGGATAGAAAAAGAGTTGTTCGTATAGCATCTACTAATATTACCGAAAATATTGTTAAAATACTTTTCCGAGAAGGTTTTCTCGAAAACGTCAGAAAACATCGAGAAAAAAACAAAAATTTTTTGGTTTTAACCCTGCGACATAATAGAAGGAATAGCAAAAGACCCCATACCTGTAGAAATTTTTTAAATTTAAAACGGATCAGCCGGCCCGGTCTGCGAATCTATTCTAACTCTCAACGAATTCCTAGAATTTTAGGTGGAATGGGGATTGTAATTCTTTCTACTTCTCGAGGTATAATGACAGATCGGGAGGCTCGACTAGAAAGAATCGGCGGAGAAATTTTATGTTATATATGGTAATCCTTTTAATATCCAAATGGGATCTGAAACCTCTTCCTATTTGTAAAAAAAAAAAAGAAAGGGGTGAGTTGTCTAATATCGTTTCTCCTACATTAGTTGATACTTCAAGGGGGCTTTACCTGAAATGAAAGAACAAAAATGGATTCATGAGGGTTTAATTACCGAATCGCTTCCCAACGGCATGTTCCGTGTTCGGTTAGATAATGAAGATCTGATTATTGGTTATGTTTCAGGAAAGATCCGACGTAGTTTTATACGGATACTGCCAGGAGATAAAGTCAAAATTGAAGTAAGTCGTTATGATTCAACTAGAGGACGTATAATTTATCGACTCCGAAACAAGGATTCGAAAGATTAGGTGGTTTTTATTCAATACGA
This sequence comes from Stenogyne calaminthoides, assembly GCA_037126765.1. NCBI lineage: Eukaryota > Viridiplantae > Streptophyta > Magnoliopsida > Lamiales > Lamiaceae > Stenogyne > Stenogyne calaminthoides. The sequence goes on from JBBCBC010000032.1 coordinate 12,986,898, forward strand.
TTCGAGATTAAAAATTTCAAGAAACTTATTTTCTACCAAGAAGTAGATTCAGAATTAAGATAAGGAATGAAAAATATGAAAATAAGAGCCTCCGTTCGTAAAATTTGTGAAAAATGTCGACTAATCCGCAGACGGGGGCGCATTAGAGTAATTTGCTCGAACCCGAGACATAAACAAAGACAAGGATAATCAGACTCACTAAAGGACTAAACGTACAAATAAAGAATCTGTTTTGACATCAAATGGATATATTCCATATATTTCTGATTCATATTTATGAGATGCTACAATATGGCAAAAGCTGTACCGAGAATTGGTTCACGTAGAAACGTACGTATTGGTTCACGTAAAAGTTCACGTAGAATACCAAAGGGAGTTATTCATGTTCAAGCAAGTTTCAATAATACTATTGTCACGGTTACAGATGTACGGGGTCGGGTGGTTTCCTGGTCCTCGTCCGGTACTTGTGGATTCAAGGGTACGAGAAGGGGGACGCCCTTTGCCGCTCAAACTGCAGCGGCAAATGCTATTCGTACAGTAGTCGATCAAGGTATGCAACGAGCCGAAGTCATGATAAAAGGGCCCGGTCTCGGAAGAGACGCCGCATTACGAGCTATTCGTAGAAGTGGTATACTATTAACTTTTGTGCGGGATGTAACCCCCATGCCACATAACGGCTGTAGACCTCCAAAAAAAAGACGTGTGTAGAAATGAGGAGTGAAGGAATTTCAAGAGAAACAAGAGAAATAAATAATTCAATCAAATAACAAATAAAATATTATTACTATGGTTCGAGAGAAAGTAACAGTATCTACTCGGACGCTGCAGTGGAAGTGTGTTGAATCAAGAATAGACAGTAAACGTCTTTATTACGGGCGCTTTATTCTATCTCCACTTATGAAAGGACAGGCCGACACAATAGGCATTGCGATGAGAAGAGCTTTGCTTGGAGAAATAGAAGGAACATGTATCACACGCGTAAAATCTGAGAATGTCCCGCATGAATATTCGACTATAACGGGTATTCAAGAATCGGTCCACGAAATTATAATGAATTTGAAAGAAATTGTATTGAGAAGTAATCTATACGGAACTTGTGGCGCGTCGATTTGCGCTAGGGGCCCTGGATATGTAACTGCTCAAGATATCATCTTACCGCCTTATGTCGAAATAATCGACAATACACAACATATAGCTAGCTTAGTGGAACCCATTAATTTGTGTATTGGATTAGAAATCGAGAGAAATCGCGGATATCTTATCAAAATGCCACATACCTTTCAAGATGGAAGTTATCCTATAGATGCTGTATTCATGCCTGTTCGAAACGTGAATCATAGTATTCATTCCTATGAAAATGGGACTGAAAAACAAGAGATACTATTTCTCGAAATATGGACAAATGGGAGTTTAACTCCGAAAGAAGCACTTCATGAAGCCTCCCGGAATTTGATTGATTTGTTTATTCCCTTTTTATATAAGGAAGAAAAAAACTTACCTTTAGAGGACAATCAATACACGGTTCCTTTATCCCTTTGACTTTTCACGATAAATTGGATAAAGTACGAAAAAACAAAAATAAAATAGCATTAAAGTCGATTTTTATTGATCAATCCGAATTGTCTCCCAGGGTTTATAATTGCCTCAAAAGGTCCAATATATATACATTAGTGGACCTTTTGAATAACAGTCAAGAGGATCTTATGAAAATGGAACATTTTCGCCTAGAAGATGTAAAACAGATATTGGGCATTCTAGAAAAACATTTCGCAATTGATTTACCAAAAAACAAGTTTTAAATCAATTGGATTTAATTAAGATATAAGAGTTGAATCTGTAGCACAATTCATATATTCGAAATAAATTGATAATTTTATTGAATAGATGTATCTAGGGAAAATTCGCTTTGAAGCACCTATTCCCTAGATACATACGTCGTGTTATTTCACACTCGAATCAAATTAAAAAAGACCTAAAGTTAGGGATTTATCAATAGGTAATGTTGCACCAATACCCAACCAAAGAGCGACTGCGGTACCAATCAAAAAGACGGTTGTCGCTACTGGACGGCGAAATGGATTTTGGAATTTATTAACATTCTCTAAAAAGGGTACTGTTAATAATCCCGCGGGTACTGAAACCATTAAAAGAACACCCAATAATTTATTGGGCACTGTACGAAGTATTTGAAATACGGGAAAGAAATACCATTCAGGCAATATTTCCAGAGGGGTTGCAAATGGATCTGCCGGTTCACCAATCATTGACGGTTCTAGAACCGCCAAGCCTACGTTACATGCAATAGTACCTAGAATTACTACTGGAAAAATATACAAAAGATCATTGGGCCATGCGGGTTCTCCGTAATAAT
>JBBCBC010000032.1:12994268-13001768 GCA_037126765.1 Stenogyne calaminthoides
CTGTTCGTAAGAACAAAGAGAAGCAGGTTTATTCTATACTCGATAAGTACCAATACGCAATGGTGGATTGATACCACTTTCTATGAGTAAATGCGTTTATCATTCGAAAGGCCTATTCGTAAAAAATTTCCTTTAGTTTTTTGTCTTTCTTTCTGAATTTTTCTAATCTATGGATAAAATAAATATGATAAAGACAATACTATAAAGACAATAAAACCACATTGTTACGTTTCCACATCAAAGTGAAATATAGGATTTAGTTCTTTTTTCTTTCAATTTATGCCAATTGGTGTTCCAAAAGTACCTTTCCGAAGTCCTGGAGAGGAAGATGCATCTTGGGTTGACGTATAGTGCGACTTGTCAGATATATTGGGTCATATGGGATTTCCCCGTTCTCTACCCCGATCGAGATATCCTCTGTTTTGCCCAAGAAGGAGAAATGGAATCATCCATAAATTGGAGCGTGAAGTGCAATTAGATGCATTGTTTGGAGGAATTCCTAGTACTATTATCAATTAGAATAATTTATGGTTGACTTTGATTGGACTCAAAAAATGAAGTATCCAGGCTCCGTTTAGAAAAAACCCAATTGGTAATATATCTAGGATTACTACGTGTATCCTAAATGATTCCTGTTTGTTATTTGGAAAGTCATAACAAAAAGAAATGGTGGTGAAAAGATTTGTCCTATATGTGCAAATCCAAATGGGGTGGATCTTTACCCGGAGTAGAGCATAAACCTAAAAAGATGAAAGAGACCCATTCAGGAACAAGAAAATACCATCGTGATTTGGATTGAATCTCGATGAAACAATACATCAATGAAAAGTGAATTCGATAGGTTTTTCTATTATATTATAAAGAAGAAATAAAAATCCGTCTTTATTGAAAAATCGAAGAAAAAGCCCTTAATCTATACATTGATTCTTTTTTTTCGCTATTTTTTTTGAACCGTATGCACCAAAAGGTGCATGTACGGTTTCTAAGGGATACAATTTTGCCCTACTCAACCGACTTTATCGAGAAAGATTACTTTTTTTAGGCCAAGAAGTTAATAGCGAGATCTCGAATCAACTTATTGGTCTTATGGTATATCTCAGTATCGAGGATGATACCAAAGATCTATATTTGTTTATAAACTCTCCTGGCGGATGGGTAATACCCGGAGTAGCTGTTTATGATACTATGCAATTTGTGCGACCAGAGGTCCATACAATATGCATGGGATTGGCCGCGTCAATGGGATCTTTTATCCTGGTTGGAGGAGAAATTACCAAACGTCTAGCATTCCCTCACGCTTTGCGCCAATGGGTTTTTTTATTTGAGAGAAAAAAGAAAACTATGCCTTCGCAATATGAATATTAAGTAATAATAGCATGGCACTTCGAATTCGATATGAAAAAATTTTGCATTGTTTTTTTTTTCAAAAGATTCGATTATGTATCGAGAGAGTAGTATGAGATAAAAGATATTTCCGATTTTCTCTTATCTATCGGAAGTCCAACTCAGCGTTACAAACTTGGTTATTTTCACACCGAAAGGCTCTTAATTTAAGTTATAAAAAAAAAGAGTGCAAAAAAACCAAATTTTCCCCTTTTTGGTTGGATCAAAAAGAAACTTTGGGATTGCTGAATCAAAGAAAAAAATCCATTTTCAAATAGAAAAGCAACGGAGCCATCACAGTATTTTTGAATTCCTCCAAAAGGAAGGGTGGCAATTTGACCATTTACCCCTCTGGGGCTGATAGATTCTATTTTTATCTGGAGAGTAAGGGTCAATTTGATTGTATAGCCGTATGCAATGCACAAAAGATGATGCCCGTACGGTTGTTCAATTCTATCTTTTTTTCCTATTATTCTTGATATTCCTTTTCTGTGCCTTTCATCACATCAGATAAAGAAACCTTCTATCATCAGGGTAATGATCCATCAACCCGCGAGTTCTTTTTATGAGGCGCAGACGGGAGAATTTATCCTGGAAGCGGAAGAACTGCTCAAACTACGCGAAACCCTCACAAGGGTTTATGTACAAAGGACGGGCAGACCTTTATGGGTTATATCTGAAGACATGGAAAGAGACGTTTTTATGTCAGCAACAGAAGCCCAAGCTTATGGAATTGTTGATCTTGTAGCAGTTGAATAAAAAAAATGGATTTTTTGCAAATCCGTGATTTGATATTTTATCTCCGAGTTTAACTATTAAATAAAAAAATTCATAATCATCCGGTTAGGATCAATCTAAACCAGCCCATTATGTATATATTCAACATGCCGACTATTAAACAACTTATTAGAAATACAGACGCGTCAATAGTTAGGATTCATAAAAAAAAAATAGAATCCACTTTTTGGAGTGAAAGTGCTTCCAAATATCGGGCACTAATTTCTTTTTAACGTCTAGTTAGATCGGGAAATTATTCAAATTAAAACAGAAGTTGTTGTTTTTTATTTCGATAATTAATTGAAGCCCACGGGGCTCCTATCTATTTATTCATTCGACCCAACTTTCTTTTTGTTCCGTTCAAGAATTGAAAAAAGGTTTTATACCAATCCGGTAAGAATGAAATATCCTTAGAACTCTCCATTGATACGACATCTTTGTTTTTTTCCATTTATTGCCTTTTCGAGGATCGATCGCGGTCTTCCAAAGTTTACCAAGGTTACGGACGAATTCGTCACTTCATCCAAATGTGTAAAAGATTCTAGCCGCACTTAAAAGCCGAGTACTCTACCGTTGAGTTAGCAACCCGAAAAAAACATAGATTAAACAAAACTTCAACAAAGAGTCTATAGATACAATCCAATTCAATTAAATTAATTTTAAAAAAAGAGAAAAGATATTATATAAGTGACTTTGAGTTAACAAATCTAAAAAAACAGATTTTATAATGGATTCAATACATAAAAATGAATTGATTAGATGAAAATACAAGAAATTGTCGGATAAAAGAAAAAAAAAAAAAAATATCTGAAATTGTCAAAATGTATAGAGCATCTCTTATGTTATCTAGCTTCGTTTCAATCAAAAAAACCTCTTGTATCAAAGAAAGCATCATTTGAATAAGATAAAGTAACAAAACTATAGGACAAAAATAAATAGACCCAGATCGCTTATCACGATGAATTATATTTGTTCAATACACTGTTGTCAATATAAATGTTGAGAAAAGAATACAGTGGAGAAGAGAAATTGCATTAAATAAAATCCTTTTGAAATCCTTTGAATTTCCGATTAATAATGGAATACAATAATATTCAAAATTGTCTTGGATTGACACTACATATCTAATCTACATAGTATGAATCTGAGAATAAAAAAAAAAAAGAAAAAGGGGGGCAAGGAGAAAAAAATTAGACAAAGTTATATACAAGTCGCTACCCCCCTGGCATTTCTTTAATTGAATTTCATTTGATTAGGCGGAAGTTCCTTAAAAACTTCCGCTTTCTTTAAAAGATTCTGAACAGTTCCCGTGGGTTGAGCACCCTTTCAAGGAAATATAGAATAAGAGGAACATTTAAAAAAGTTTGATTCTTCATTGGATCATAAAAGCCCACCCTTCTAAGATCTTTTCCTTCTCTTCGGGATCGAACATCAATTGCAACGATTCGATAGATAGCTCATTGGGATAGATGTAGATGAACAAGACCCCCCCTAGAACCGTATAGGAAGTTTTATCCTCGTAAATGCATTTCATGAAAAATGATTTGATTCAAAGTTTTGTCTATATATGCAATTCTAATAAATTAAATGACAAGCGGGCCCATAAAATAAATTAGACTATGATTTCAGTCTTTTTTTCTTCCTGAAAATGAAAAATAAACCATTCGTACTCATAACTCAAGTTGGATAACTCTCAAATAGTTCAAAGGAAAACTCTTTAGTCAATTTCATTTATTGAGTCGTCTTTACTACCTTTTGCTTGTCTCGTTTAAACCATTTCAATATTACCGAGAATATTTGAGATAATGTAGCCAAAATGGGATGCCCTCGAAGTGTCGATTCGACTATTCCAATTACAATATTCGTTGAGAAAGACTCGTAATAAATGCAAGGAGGAAGCATCTTTTACCCAATAGCGAAGGATTTGAACCAAGATTTCCACATGAACCCAAGCGAGGTATTACCATATCTAACACAACACTTAAATGTGAAAAAGTGTCCTCGAAAAAAGGAAATATTGAATGAATGGATCGTAAATTCGAGATTTTCCTATCTTGTTCGTTTCCTTCTAGACAAGACAGAATTGTAAAAGAAAATGGAATTTCGACAATAAAAGCAAACCCTCCGATATGATTTGAGAATACAAATTCTTGTTACAGCCCCAAATTGATTTTGGTTAGAATGATTAGGAGAAATCGAGAAAATGATTTTGTTGATACAAATCGAGTAATTAACCGTTTCACAATCAAGAATTTGGATTTATTGTCATAACCTTCCGACAAAATCAATTTACTCAAAGCACGATTATGAGCAAATGCATAAATATACTCCGAAAGATAAGTGGATATAGGAGTCATGTTGTTGAGATCTCTCTATTTGTAAATATTTTTGGATTTCCTCCATTTGAAATTCGATTTGAATTAAAGGTAGAAGATTGGGGGATTATCAAATGATACATAGTGCGATCTGATCAAAACAAGGTATTTCGTAAAAATCGATACCTCGGGGACAGATAAACTTATCAGCAGATTCTCTAACCTCTCCTTTTTCCATCCATTTCATTTAATTCGTCTATGTTTATGTTATAGAATAACAAGATGGTTAGAAATCTTTTATTTTTTAAACCGAATCGCTCTTTTGATTTCGAAAACTTTTTCTTTATCAATATCTTCTTTTCTTTTACACGCATCTTCATTCCATAATGGAGAATGTCAATAGTTAGGATTCATAAAAAAAAATGAATCCATTTTCGTCTTTCTACGTAACCAATCTTTTCATTTACGATCAACATCTTCTGGAGTTTTTCTTGAACGAATTTATTTCTATATAAAACTAGAACGTCTTGTGAACATCTTTGTTAAGATTAAGGATTTTCGGGCAAACCCGCGATTGGTCAGGGAACCTTTCATGCATTATATTAGGTATCAAAAAAGATCCATTCTGGCTTCAAAAGGGACATTTCTTTTCATGAAGAAATGGAAATTGTACCTTGTCACTTTTTGGGAATTGCATTTTTTGTTGTGGTTTCATCCAAGAAGCATTTATATAAACCAATTACCCAAGTATTCCCTTGAGATTTTGGGCTATCTTTCAAGCGTGGGAATCAACCCTTCCGTAGTATGCAGTCAAACTCTAGAAAATTCATTTCTAATCAATAATGCTATTAAGAAGTTTGAGACTCTTGTTCCAATTATTTCTCTGATTGCGTCATTGGCTAAAGCAAAATTTTGTAACGTATTGGGGCATCCCGTTAGTAAGCCGATTCTGTGAATAAGAATTTGCTACCGGCTTGATTCATAAACGGTAATGGGATAACTCTCAAATTACCGAGACGCTGAGATAATGTAGCCAAAACTGGCACAATATGCCGAATCGACTAGAATTAAGAAAATTTTGTCCCTATTGTTACAAACATATGATTCATGTGGAAATCAAGAAATAGATCGAACCAAGTATGTCTTATCCTTGAAAGGATAAAAATGCCATTATATAGAACATATTGAAATATAAATAGAAGATATTTCATTTAAATAAAAAATTGGAGTTAAAAAAAAATGACAATTAAGAAACAAACTAAACAAAAAACCATGGATAAATCCAAGCGATCTTTTCTTAAATCCAAGCGATCTTTTCGTAGGCGTTTGCCCCCGATTCCATCGGGGGATCGAATTGATTATAGAAACATGAGTTTAATTAGTCAATTTATTAGTGAACAAGGAAAAATATTATCTAGACGAGTGAATAGATTGACCTTGAAACAACAACGATTAATTACTATTGCTATAAAACAAGCTCGTATTTTATCTTTGTTACCTTTTCTCAATAATGAGAAACAATTTGAAAGAATCGAGTCGACCACCGTAAGCATCGGGTCTTAGAACCGAAATAAATAGGCTCATTCTTTTTCTTTCCGAACTCAAACGCGGATTGGTGTTTTGTTTGACAAATTTGAGAATCCAGATTTTTATTACGGTGTCGTAAAAAAAAACGAACCAAAAAAAAAATTTTTTTTTATTGAACGTGTTCATTCATTTTGACTACTTTAGTATATTTTATTATAGTCATTTTGATCCCACCTTCCCGGAGTTCATTCTCGGGAACTCCATTTAAATTATTAGGGTGTATTTACGTCTAATCTACTTTTTTTACGATTTATTTTTGGAAATCATATAAAAACAATTCCTATTTGATATAGCCATTTGGGCCAATATTTTTACGATTAAAAGCAATCGCTTCTTGTATAGATCATTTATAAATTTACTATAACTATAGAATACACTCTCTTCTCGAATTCTGCGTTTATCCGAAAGTGATCCACAAACGACGAAAATGTCTCTTTTGCTTATCCCTATCCCGATGAGCGAAACCAAAGCTCTTATTTTACGTTGAGTAATAGTTCGAGTAAGTCTTGAATGAGATCCCGAAAACTTGATGCAAATAAAGGAATTTTTGTTCTCGCCCTAAAATTATATATATCGCGTTTAATTCGGTCATTGAATAAATAAAATTTTGACAAATAACTAATTGATTTCGTTTTTTTTCGGTTATTCTTTTTACCCATACTGGTCTATTAATAACCAAACAGATTTTTCCAATGTATAAAATAAAAATCCCAACGACTTTGGCTACTATAACCTCCCCAACCACGATTTTTTTTTGTCGGTATTTTTTTTAAGAATAGTTAGAAATTAAATGGATAAAAGAAATAGTGGGTTTTCCTCGTTTCTATGGTTACTTCTTAAGCGGTGAGGTCTTCTCTATACACCGGAGCCTTTACTTCATTTAATATTTCATCAATGTTATTGGTAACTTGTATAGTTCCCATCACACTCGTTGGCTCTACTCATGAATTATCAAGAATGTGGTCTTTCACAATAAGACCGCCTATCTGATAACGGTATTTAATTATGAAATTTATTTGGGTAAGTGACCCTCGTAGTCCGTTCTTGGCGGCGAGAACTTTTTTTTTTATTTTTTTTTAATTTCAATAAGATTTCCTCGCTTAATGGATAACGGTTTGCTACCAATGGAGAATTGTTTCTCATCTTAAATTCGGTGATTGGATTTGCACCGGTGGAAACCATAAATTTGATACACAATAGAAGGATCGAATGGAAGAAGAATTCCATTTACTATCTAAAAAACAAGCCATTCGATCCTATTCTTTGGACTAATCATTCATCTTTGGAAGCGGTTTCTTGCTTGTATCATTTCATGATCTAAACGAGTCGCACATACACCCTAGTACATGTTCCTCGTATTTGAGGGCATCCCCCAAGAGGGGATTTTGTGACATTTCGAATGGACTGTCTTGTATTTCTAATAAGTTGTTTAATAGTC
>JBBCBC010000032.1:13006768-13011768 GCA_037126765.1 Stenogyne calaminthoides
ATAAATTATTGGGTGTTCTTTTAATGGTTTCAGTACCCGCGGGATTATTAACAGTACCCTTTTTAGAGAATGTTAATAAATTCCAAAATCCATTTCGCCGTCCAGTAGCGACAACCGTCTTTTTGATTGGTACCGCAGTCGCTCTTTGGTTGGGTATTGGTGCAACATTACCTATTGATAAATCCCTAACTTTAGGTCTTTTTTAATTTGATTCGAGTGTGAAATAACACGACGTATGTATCTAGGGAATAGGTGCTTCAAAGCGAATTTTCCCTAGATACATCTATTCAATAAAATTATCAATTTATTTCGAATATATGAATTGTGCTACAGATTCAACTCTTATATCTTAATTAAATCCAATTGATTTAAAACTTGTTTTTTGGTAAATCAATTGCGAAATGTTTTTCTAGAATGCCCAATATCTGTTTTACATCTTCTAGGCGAAAATGTTCCATTTTCATAAGATCCTCTTGACTGTTATTCAAAAGGTCCACTAATGTATATATATTGGACCTTTTGAGGCAATTATAAACCCTGGGAGACAATTCGGATTGATCAATAAAAATCGACTTTAATGCTATTTTATTTTTGTTTTTTCGTACTTTATCCAATTTATCGTGAAAAGTCAAAGGGGATAAAGGAACCGTGTATTGATTGTCCTCTAAAGGTAAGTTTTTTTCTTCCTTATATAAAAAGGGAATAAACAAATCAATCAAATTCCGGGAGGCTTCATGAAGTGCTTCTTTCGGAGTTAAACTCCCATTTGTCCATATTTCGAGAAATAGTATCTCTTGTTTTTCAGTCCCATTTTCATAGGAATGAATACTATGATTCACGTTTCGAACAGGCATGAATACAGCATCTATAGGATAACTTCCATCTTGAAAGGTATGTGGCATTTTGATAAGATATCCGCGATTTCTCTCGATTTCTAATCCAATACACAAATTAATGGGTTCCACTAAGCTAGCTATATGTTGTGTATTGTCGATTATTTCGACATAAGGCGGTAAGATGATATCTTGAGCAGTTACATATCCAGGGCCCCTAGCGCAAATCGACGCGCCACAAGTTCCGTATAGATTACTTCTCAATACAATTTCTTTCAAATTCATTATAATTTCGTGGACCGATTCTTGAATACCCGTTATAGTCGAATATTCATGCGGGACATTCTCAGATTTTACGCGTGTGATACATGTTCCTTCTATTTCTCCAAGCAAAGCTCTTCTCATCGCAATGCCTATTGTGTCGGCCTGTCCTTTCATAAGTGGAGATAGAATAAAGCGCCCGTAATAAAGACGTTTACTGTCTATTCTTGATTCAACACACTTCCACTGCAGCGTCCGAGTAGATACTGTTACTTTCTCTCGAACCATAGTAATAATATTTTATTTGTTATTTGATTGAATTATTTATTTCTCTTGTTTCTCTTGAAATTCCTTCACTCCTCATTTCTACACACGTCTTTTTTTTGGAGGTCTACAGCCGTTATGTGGCATGGGGGTTACATCCCGCACAAAAGTTAATAGTATACCACTTCTACGAATAGCTCGTAATGCGGCGTCTCTTCCGAGACCGGGCCCTTTTATCATGACTTCGGCTCGTTGCATACCTGATCGACTACTGTACGAATAGCATTTGCCGCTGCAGTTTGAGCGGCAAAGGGCGTCCCCTTCTCGTACCCTTGAATCCACAAGTACCGGACGAGGACCAGGAAACCACCCGACCCCGTACATCTGTAACCGTGACAATAGTATTATTGAAACTTGCTTGAACATGAATAACTCCCTTTGGTATTCTACGTGAACTTTTACGTGAACCAATACGTACGTTTCTACGTGAACCAATTCTCGGTACAGCTTTTGCCATATTGTAGCATCTCATAAATATGAATCAGAAATATATGGAATATATCCATTTGATGTCAAAACAGATTCTTTATTTGTACGTTTAGTCCTTTAGTGAGTCTGATTATCCTTGTCTTTGTTTATGTCTCGGGTTCGAGCAAATTACTCTAATGCGCCCCCGTCTGCGGATTAGTCGACATTTTTCACAAATTTTACGAATGGAGGCTCTTATTTTCATATTTTTCATTCCTTATCTTAATTCTGAATCTCTTCTTCTTGGTAGAAAATAAGTTTCTTGAAATTTTTAATCTCGAATCGTATTGAATAAAAACCACCTAATCTTTCGAATCCTTGTTTCGGAGTCGATAAATTATACGTCCTCTAGTTGAATCATAACGACTTACTTCAATTTTGACTTTATCTCCTGGCAGTATCCGTATAAAACTACGTCGGATCTTTCCTGAAACATAACCAATAATCAGATCTTCATTATCTAACCGAACACGGAACATGCCGTTGGGAAGCGATTCGGTAATTAAACCCTCATGAATCCATTTTTGTTCTTTCATTTCAGGTAAAGCCCCCTTGAAGTATCAACTAATGTAGGAGAAACGATATTAGACAACTCACCCTTTTTTTTTTTTTTTACAAATAGGAAGAGGTTTCAGATCCCATTTGGATATTAAAAGGATTACCATATATAACATAAAATTTCTCCGCCGATTCTTTCTAGTCGAGCCTCCCGATCTGTCATTATACCTCGAGAAGTAGAAAGAATTACAATCCCCATTCCACCTAAAATTCTAGGAATTCGTTGAGAGTTAGAATAGATTCGCAGACCGGGCCGGCTGATCCGTTTTAAATTTAAAAAATTTCTACAGGTATGGGGTCTTTTGCTATTCCTTCTATTATGTCGCAGGGTTAAAACCAAAAAATTTTTGTTTTTTTCTCGATGTTTTCTGACGTTTTCGAGAAAACCTTCTCGGAAAAGTATTTTAACAATATTTTCGGTAATATTAGTAGATGCTATACGAACAACTCTTTTTCTATCCATATCCGCATTTCGTATAGAGGTTATTATCTCAGCAATAGTGTCTCTACCCATGATGAAGTAAAATTTTTGGTGCCTCAAAATTGGATATAATTAACATGTTTTTTTATTGGTTTATGAATATGAATTTCTCAAGGTATATGCGTGAGACATAAGCTACGAATTAATCTAGTTCTTAATCTATATCTATTTCTTTTCAAATATCTCAAAGATATCAGGATCCTATTTTATAATACCTCGGGAGCTAATGAAACTATTTTAGTAAAATTGAATTGTCTCAATTCGCGGGGGATTGCACCAAAAATTCGAGTTCCTTTTGGATTCCCTTCTTGATCAATCACAACTGCAGCATTGTCATCATATCGTATTATCATACCGCTGTCACGTTTAAGTTCTTTACAGGTACGAACAATTACAGCTCTTACTACTTCTGATTTTTCTAGGGGCATGTTTGGTACTGCTTCTTTGATCACAGCAACAATAACGTCACCAATATGAGCATATCGGCGATTACTAGCTCCTATGATTCGAATACACATCAATTTGCGAGCCCCGCTGTTATCTGCTACATTTAAATGGGTCTGAGGTTGAATCATATGAATTTTTGAGTCTATTCTTCCAATGCAAAGGATGAAAAAAAAAAAAAAAATTTTTTGTCCAAAAAAAAGAAACCTGCGGTTTTCTTTCATTCCCAAGACTCGTTTGTGTTGGTTCTACATTTTTATCCCAAAATAATAAATTGAGTTCGTATAGGCATTTTTGATGCTGCTATTAAAATAGCCCTTCTCGCTATATTTTCAGTTACTCCGCCCATTTCATATAGTATTCGACCCGGTTTAACAACAGCTACCCAATATTCAGGGGATCCTTTCCCCGAGCCCATACGTGTTTCGGCGGGTCTTATTGTAACTGGTTTGTCTGGAAATATACGGACCCAAATTTTTCCACCGCGGCGTGCATTTCGTGTCATTGCTCGCCGACCCGCTTCGATTTGTCTAGATGTGATCCAAGCAGGCTCAAGCGCCTGAAGAGCATATTTACCGAAACAAATATGATTACCTCGATAAGATATTCCCTTCATTCGTCCTCTATGTTGTTTACGGAATCTAGTTCTTTTGGGGTTATAATTGATGGTTGTTTCGGAAGTCCATCTCTACTACAGAACTGGACGTGAGAGTTTCTTCTCATCCAGCTCCTCGCGAATAAAAAGGATTCAAAATGGACTTTCAATTAATTTGAATAGATATGAGAACATTTTTCTAAAAAATTTGATAAAAAAATCGTTTTTTTTTTGGAACGTCCTATTAAATCTTTCTTTTCTTTTGTCCTTTATCCAGGTTTACGAATTCCAATTAAAAAAAAAAATTATCGCGGGCGAATATTGACTCTTGCAATCTCTATTTCAGTCCTAGCACTTGTTCGTCATTTCTCCGAATAGATGAATTGCTTTCCGGTTCATTTCGCCATCCCAACGAGTGAATCATTAAGATTCATTTGTTTAATAAAATCTTTTTACATTCACAGGTTCCTTCGTCCCCACCACTTCGTACTAAATGGTTAGGTCAGAGTTCTACAACGAAGCTTCTAATTAAATTTCTTCTTCTTGAGTCAATCTTCTTAGTCTTTATTGGCTCGAAGCTCTTGAGTTTTTTTTCTTCTATAATCTACAAGAAGGATTCATTTACTATTTCATTATGGATGAATCAATTACTTTATTACACTGTCTTTTATGAGAGGACTCATAGACCTTACATATTGGAATTCTATATCATTGATATTTTTTTTTTATCTCTTTCTCTCACCCTTCCATTTACCCACACTATTGTTCTGTATTTTGCTTTAAATTTAGAATTCATTAAAGTTTCATTCTAAAAAATTTCAGTTGCTACAAAGATATCACCGATTTGGCATATCTTGACAGGTTCTTTAGATCCAGATAATATGAAGCGATGGGTTGGTTTTCATACCACAGGGCCGGTCTTTTTTAATCCCAACCCCTAAAAAAAAAAAACCAACGAGTCACACACTAAGCATAGCAATTATATCAAAACAAAAGGTCAATCTAATTTTTATTCAACCCTATAGAATTAAAGAAT
>JBBCBC010000032.1:13039268-13059268 GCA_037126765.1 Stenogyne calaminthoides
TTGATTTTGGTTAGAATGATTAGGAGAAATCGAGAAAATGATTTTTGTTGATCTGATCGAGTAATTAACCGTTTCACAATCAAGAACTGGATTTATTGTCATAACCCTCCAAACAAAATCAATTTACTCAAAAAGCACGATTATGAGCAAATGCATAAATATACTCTGAAAGATAAGTGGATATAGGGAGTCATGTTGTTGAGATCTCTAGTTTGTAAATATTTTTGGATTTCCTCCATTTGAAATTCGATTTGAATTAAAGGTAGAAGATTGGGGGATTATCAAATGATACATAGTGCGATCTGATCAAAACAAGGTATTTCAGTAAAAAATCGATACCTCGAGGGACGGATAAACTTATCAATGATTCTCTAACCTCTCCTTTTTCCATCCATTTCATTTAATTCGTCTATGTTTATGTTATAGGATAACAAGATGGTTAGAAATCTTTTATTTTTAAACCGAATCGCTCTTTTGATTTCGAAAAAACTTTCTTTATCAATATATTGCTTCTTTTACACACGCATCTTCATTCCATAATGGAGAATGTCAATAGTTAGGATTCATAAAAAAAAAAAATAGAATCCTTTTTGGAGTGAGAAGTGCTTCCCGTATCGGGCACTAATTTCTTTTTAACGTCTAGTTAGATCGGAAATTATTCAAATTAAACAGTGGTTGCTTTTTTATTTTCGATAATTAATTGAAGCCACGGGGCTCCTATCCATTTATTCATTCGACCCAACTTTCTTTTGTTCCGTTCAAGAATTGAAAAAGGTTTTATACCAATCGGTAAGAATGAAATATCCTTAGAACTCTCCATTGATCGACATGCTATTTTTTCCATTTATTGCCTTTCGGGATCGGTCGCGGTCTTCCAAAGTTTACCAAGGTTACGGACGAATTCGTCACTTCATCCAAATGTGTAAAAGATTCTAGCAAGACTTAAAAAGCCGAGTACTCTACCGTTGAGTTAGCAAACTAAAAAAAAATATAGATTAAACAAAACTTCAACAAAGAGTCTATAGATACAATCCAATTCAATTAAATTAATTTTAAACAAAGAGAAAAAGATATTATATAAGTGACTTTGAGTTAACAAATCTAAAAAAAACAGATTTTATAATGGATTCAATACATAAAAATGAATTGATTAGATGAAAATACAAGAAATTGTCAGGATAAAAAAAAAAAAAAAAAAAAAAAGATGAGAATTGTCAAAATGTATAGAGCATCTCTTATGTTATCTAGCCGTTTCAATCAAAAAAAACCTCTTGTATCAAAGAAAGCATCATTTGAATAAGATAAAGTAACAAAACTATATGACAAAAATAAATAGACCCGGATAAACTTGTCACGATGAATTATATTTGTTCAATACAATTGTTGTCAATATAAATGTTGAGAAAAGAATACAATGGAGAAGAGAAATTGCATTAAATAAAATCCTTTTTGAAATCCTTTGAATTTTTCTTGTTAATAATGGAATACAATAATATTCAAAATTGTCTTGGATTGACACTACATATCTAATCTACATAGTATGAATACGGAATAAAAAAAGAAAAAGGGGGGCAAGGAGAAAAAAATTAGACAAAGTTATATACAAGTCGCTACCCCCCTGTCATTTCTTTAATTGAATTTCATTTGATTAGGCGGAAGTTCCTTAAAACTTCGCTTTCTTTTAAAAGATTACGAGCAGTTCCGTGGGTTGAGCACCCTTTCAAGGAAATATAGAATAAGAGGAACATTTAAAAAAGTTTGATTCTTCATTGGATCATAAAAGCCCACCCTTCTAAGATCTTTTCCTTCTCTTGGGATCGAACATCAATTGCAACGATTCGATAGATAGCTCATTGGGATAGATGTAGATGAACAAGACCCCCCTAGAACCAGTATAGGAAGTTTTCTCCTAAATGCATTTCGCTGAAAAATGATTTGATTCAAAGTTTTGTCTATATATGCAATTCTAATAAATTAAATGACAAGCGGGCCCATAAAATAAATTAGACTATGATTTCAGTCTTTTTTTCTTCCTGAAAATGAAAAATAAACCATTCGTACTCATAACTCAAGTTGGATAACTCTCAAATAGTTCAAAGGAAAACTCTTTAGTCAATTTCATTTATTGAGTCGTCTTTACTACCTTTTGCTTGTCTCGTTTAAACCATTTCAAATTCTATTTGTATTCTTTAATCCGATCCGAGTTATTGAGATGATTCGACAATTAAAAGGGTGTTTCCTTGTTCTTAGATCATTTCCTTATTTTTAATCATTGGGTTTAGACATTACTTCGGTGTTTCTTAATCCTTTCAAAATAAAATGGCAACAACATACCCCTTTTGATTTTTTTAAGCTCAAAAGAATCCTATGGACGATCGATTCATGCGATACACTTTGAATCTAACAATTGGAATCAATTTCAATAAGTTTTGCTTTTGAATTGGAAACTTGCTCGAATTGGATCCTTTCGATTACTCTATATGTTCGATATATTTTTGAAGTTGTTCCTACAATTGAGTGGCATTAACCCTAGATCCTGCCCTTTGAGAAATGAATTAATATTAATACTTTCGATCGAGCTCCGGCGTGCACTATTTACAACCCAACAAAAAAACAATCGAGTGTAACAGAACAAACAATGTCGAGCCAAGAGCACCCTTATTCCTAGAGAAATCAAAAATGGTGGATGTAAAAATCCACAACGGATCGTGTCCTTCAAGTCGCACGTTGCTTTCTACCACATCGTTTCAAGCGAAGTTTTACCATAACATTCCTCTAATTTGGAACGGTATGAAATTGATTCAATTATGGAATCATGAATAATCATTTCGGTTAATTTGTCCATGAACATCGTAATCTAGACTTTTCTTCTATATATGAATATATGAGATGTGGGACGATTTTTTACGAAAAAAGTCTAGGCAAAGACAACAAAATACATAAATAATATATAGATCAAAGAAAAAAATCTATTTTTTTCATGAGATGTATAAAAAATGATGTAAGTTGATTGGAATCTTTATTCTTTTCATCGATTACAAAAATAAAAAAAAAATAGGGAAGGTTCTTCGATATCTATCAGATAAAGCGGAACAATTGTCCTTTATTATAGATATTCCATAATCTAGAATATCTATAATTTCAGTTTAAATAATTTAAGGATTACAAATCTTTTTCACAAAAAAACAAAAAATATTCTTGTCATTGAAATAGAATGATACGTCACCGTAGAAGCTAAACATTTCTTCATTTTATATGATTATATTATACGATTGATATGTATTTGATTTAAATGAGGTTCAATAATATGGATTCTTGTGAGAAAGTGAATAAAAGGGATAGGATAAATTACCCCGCCTCAATCGTTAAATCGATTTCCAATTTTGCATTCGAGTCAAAGCGAAATACCTAAATCAAATTAGATTCAAAGACAAAACAATGACTCCATAACATATTTCTATATAATAAGGAACTTGATCATTTATTAATGAAATTGAATGAATACGAGATATTAAAATTAAAAAATTAATATGGATTAACTCCTACCCACTCACCCTTTTATTTCTATGAGAATAATGGAGCATAAAAAAATGGACTATTTGGGGACGGAAGGATTGAACCTCCGAATAAGCGGGACCAAAACCCGTTGCCTTACCACTTGGCCACGCCCATTTCAATTTCTAATCGACACTAAGAAACAATAATATTGGTATTGCTTCTTTTGTCAACTCCGATCCAAATAGCTATAGATCTATAGAATCGATTGGTACTAGGATTTTGATACATATAGATATAGAATTGAACTTCATTTATTGATCATTACATAGAATTCAATTAAGATATTGTATGAAAGTATGATTTCTTCTATTCTCCTTTGAGAATTGGAGGATTTTTGGTTGGGTGGATTCAAAAAAAAAAGAAAGGTTTTTATCTACCTTACTTACTTTCTTTTTTCCTTATATCAAAAACGCAACAAAAAATGCAATTATCTCCAAGAACAAAATGTCTGTTATGCTTAATATCGTTAGTTTGATCTCGTATTTGTATTAATTCTCCCTTTTATTCGAGTAGTTTTTCTTGACAAATTGCCCGAAGCCTATGCTTTTTGAATCCAATCGTGGATGTTATGCGGTGATACCTTTGTTTTTTTTTTTCTCTTAGCTTTTTGTTTGGCAAGCTGCTGTAAGTTTTTTCGATGAGATCTGAATAATAATATTCCTAGAAAATTTATGATTTCCTCGATAAAAAATTCTAACAATTGAAAAAAATAAGATAAGTTTTAGAGTATGAACCCTCGATCCACATTTGAAATTAGGTGTATAGTCGCCAAAAACCGGGCTTACCCCCGATTTCCTCATTTTGACCCCTTTTTCACGCGAAAAGACCCTAACCCTATTAGGGTCTCCCACAATAGAATATCGAATTAGGATATAAACCAAAATTTGGGTTAATGAAAAACAAATTCATTTGTGACAATGAATTTCTAGAAAAAACCTCATTTCTTTAGGATATGTGGTGGAAAAATAGAAGATCTATTCTCTTTTTTTCAAAAAAACCATCTTGGAGATTGTGTAATGCTTACTCTGAAACTCTTCGTTTATACGTAGTAGTGATATTTTTCGTGTCTCTCTTTATCTTTGGATTCTATCCAATGATCCGTATGCGAAATCTCGGGCGTGAAGAATAAAATACGGGGGTTTCCTTGGGTTTGGTTAATTTGAAAATTTTCTTAGGATTTTATCTATTCTACACGTTTCACTAAGATTTTAAAAATCTGAAAAAAAACCAAATCAATTCATCACCGAAAAGCGGAAAGAGAGGGATTCGAACCCTGCATGCGAATAACTTCGTACAACGGATTAACAATCCGACGCTTTTAGTCCACTCAGCCATCTCTCCCAATTGAAAAAGATAATTACTACATTACACATAATGTAAGGAATCTTTCTTCCTTCTCTATTCTATTATATATATATAGAGATCCACAAACCGAATTTCCTTTATCTAAAAGATGGGCTCGACCAATGCGACCAATCAAAAAAAAAAAGCAAGACCCATTTGTGTTGATTTTTGTTGAAAAGGCCCTTCTTATTCTCATGGCCCGGCCCGGTCGATTACCTAGCCAGGGCTCTTTTTTTTTTTTGTTCCAACGAATTATAGATAAATAATGATTTATCGATATCGATTTGAAAACAAAAAAGACTTTTTATATTATATTATTATATTTTATATTATTATATTCAATTGAATATTTGATATTCAAGCAACAACAAAAAAAAAAAAAAGAACAAAGACTATTTACATTTTTTTTTCTTGTTCTATTTTTACCGAACTAAAAAATAAACTATCGATTCTTCTTTTTCTATTATGATTTTAGTGTTTTTTTATACAGATCGATCTTCTTCAACAAAAGAGAAATTTTTTCGTTTTAGTTATTTAATTTAAATGAAGCCTCTATCCCGAATCTCAATAAATTAGGATCTCTCGCATAAAAAGTGCAACATTCTCGTTTTGATCATTCTTTGATGATCCTATCTCGATCATGCTCAATGATCTTGTTAAAAAAAAAGGTCCATTTGTATACAATAATTATATTGTAGCGGGTATAGTTTAGTGGTAAAAGTGTGATTCGTTCTAGTAACCGTTAATAGTTAACGGATCTTTCGGGTTTATTCATATTAGACCAAAAACTTTATTTCTTAAAAAGATTTAATCCTTTACCTCTCAATGAGAAATTCGAGAAAAAATACAATTCTCGTGATTTGCATCCATGAGTCACTTATCAATTTAAAAGTTGGATTATGAAATCATGAAACATAATTTTTCAATTGGACCTAAATTTCCAATTGAATAAGTATGAGTAAAGGGTCCATGGCGAGAAGATAGAAAGTCAATTTCTAATCGTAACTAAATCTTCCATTTTTTTTCTTTTTCTTTATAAAGAAATTGGAGCAAAATAGCTATTCAAAGATGACTTTGGTTTACTAGAGACATCGACATATTGTTTTAGCTCGGTGGAAACAAAATCCTTTTCCTTAGGATCCTCTCAAATAGAAATAGAGAACGAAGTAACTAGAAAGATTGTTAGAAGCACCTTCTTCTAGAAGGATCATCTAGAAAGCGATTTGATGGTCCCGATTTGAAAACCCAAGAACGCGGAAAATACCATGTAATGCATATAAAATAGGGGTGAGGGCGAGTGATTCCAATTTAATTTTTTTTTGCTTTTAAGAACGATGTGTGTTTTGCTTATAATCGAATGCATAAGGCAAGTAATAACATAAAGCAAATAAAGAACACACAATTTTATAGTGGTTGGACAACTCGTCCTACATCCACTCTTCCCTTCATGGGGCACCGACTTAACCAACTAGACTTAGTTTACCGTGTTAGTCCAACACCCAATGAGATGTTTACCGAGTTCACACTCAAACGAGACTTATCACCCTCGGGATCGCTTTATAGATGTTTCTGGGAGTTCTCACTCAAAGCGGGACTTATCACCCTCACGGGATTGCCTATAGATGTTTACCGGGTTCACTCACCTACAAACTTAACCTATCAAAACTGATTTTGGTAAGGTTTGTTTGGTTTCAACTAGGGTGAGATTTTCCCTTACATTTGTTTAGCCTCAATGCTAAGGATGGGAAAATCTCTCTAAGCTAGGATATGGCATTTTTGCTTAGATACAATGAAGAACACTCTTGGGTAAATTTGGATATGTAATGCTCTGTGTTTTTGAATGGAGTTGCTTGAATATTTGGCTTTTAATTTCACTTTGCGGATCCTCCATTATCTTCTTTTGAAGATAGTGCAATGTATTTATAGTGTGGATTTGAATATTACCGATTTGGAGTAATATTCAAATCCATACTAATAATCTTCAAACTTTTCTTTGTCCTTTTGCCTTTGTTGTTTTGCGACTTTATGTCACATCCATATATGTTGTTATCTTCTTATTGATCAATTTGCTTTTTGTGTGTCTACTTGGATCGATCTATTTCGGATTCTTGTTCATCGCTTCGATTCTCGGGTCGCTTTGATGCGGTCATTTAAAAATCGATCTGTAGATTTACGGTGTCTTTGAAATCTTCGTTCATCAAGTTCGAAAACCTTGTTCATCGATTCGATTTCTGCTTCCGGATCTGGACGGGGAATCGAAGCGCATCGAAAGACTACAGGATCGATATGTTTAGCATACGGTGATCTAATCTGTCTGGTGATTTATTCTTTTTTGGTGATCGATCAAATTTATCCGGTGATCGATACCGGTGATTTATTCTTTGCTTACTGGTGATCTGTTACTACACAAACTGATCTGTTCTTGCCTGACAAATCGATCCTGCGCACAAATTGATCCGATCTGCCTGATGATCGATCTGCATAATTTGATCGATCTTGCTGGCTGATCATTCCGACTGTGATCGATTCTGGACAGGCTGGATCGGCAGACGGGTCGATTCAACCGCAATGAATCGACCTTTATGATCATTTTACCTTTGCATCAAGATCTTTGCATCATTTCTTTGCATCAGCATTTCTTCTTCAAAAATCAGCATGTTTCTTCTTGTTTAGCTCATCAGTTTACTCGGAACTCATCCTACTCATCGATCTTGATCGGCCTCAAATCTATGACCTAAATCGATCTCGATCATCTTCATCGATTTCATGAGTTCCCCCTCAATTTGTTCTTAGTTTCCCCCTCAACTTGTTATCGTAAATTAGCTTCAAAAAACACAAGTTGATAATGTTTTGGCATAATTAATCAAAACTAAAATATCCCAACACGATTCATTTTGTTTGTTTGTATTCAAACAAAAAGTCGACGTCACGTGGTATGGGTATCATTTTGTTCATTTTGTTCACATCTTAGATCTATGAATTTACTCATATTCCATAAAGGGCAGAATGAAACCAAAGTTTCATGTTCGGTTTTGAATTAGAGACGTTCAAAGCACTAAATTGAGCGTCGACTATAACCCCTAGCCTTCCAAGCTAACGATGCGGGTTCGATTTCGCTACCCGCTTATTTCCTTTTTTTCAAAATATTCTATTAGAATTCGATTCTAGAATATAGAAAATCCATTTTAATTACGATTAGTAAATCATTGAATATACAATTCCATTAGTTGAATTTTTTAGTTTTCAATTCAAGAAAAATTAAAATACGAAAAGATCGGAATGGATGGCGTCCATTGTCTAATGGATAGGGGGACAGAGGTCTTCTAAACCTTTGGTATAGGTTCAAATCTATTGGGACGCAATTTATTTCCATCTATTTTTGGTTTAGA
The DNA here is from genome assembly GCA_037126765.1 of Stenogyne calaminthoides. NCBI lineage: Eukaryota > Viridiplantae > Streptophyta > Magnoliopsida > Lamiales > Lamiaceae > Stenogyne > Stenogyne calaminthoides. The sequence continues at coordinate 13,047,560 of JBBCBC010000032.1, forward strand.
AAGACTTTTTTGTATAATTTGAATCAGAGACACTTGATTCCTTTTTGAAAATCAAAGTGAATAGTTTTTTTATGCTTGTTCTGAAGTAGAAAACGGTCCATTTGTTCTGAATAGCTTCTTTCAAAAGGGCTTCCGCTTCTTCAATAAATATCTTAGTAGAAGATATGATTTCTTTGAACCCGAGGTTTATTAGTTTTTTTAAGTAAGTCGTAATTCAACAAGAAATTTCCTTACTGTCAATTTCTAATGAATCAAGATATAGTTTGTTAAATTATAAATAGTCATTATCGTTTCTTCTACAAGAGGGCGACTTGGGATTGTTTAAGCAATTTAAGAATCGTTGACCTCTTGCCAATTGATTCTCGAGTAGCTTTATCAAGATCTGAAAGCAAATTGTGCAAAGGCTTCTAATTACGCAAATTGCGCAATTCAATTTTAATTTACGGCTACTTTTTTCTTGGCTTTAATTTGAGCGCGAGATCCTACTCGGAAAGCGGAGATACCCACATTAATGGCGGTGCGATTCGAATTGAATAGATCGGCGAGATAAAAATATTTGTCCATCGGTAATGGAAATTACATTAGTAGGAATATAAGCGAAACATCTCGATTGAGTTTCAACTATTGGTAAAGGCGGTCATACTTCCTTCACCTAAGCTAGAACTTGATTTAGCGGCTCTTTCCAAAAGGCGTGAATGCAAATAAAAAACATCCTGGATAAGCTTTGCGACCGGTGGTCTTCGTAATAGAAGAGACATTTGGCGATAAGCTTGGGCTTGTTTGGAGGATCATCATAAATGATTAAAGTGTGTTGTTTACGGTACATAAAAAATCAAAAAAAGCGGCTCTGTATAAGGAGGCGAGGTATTGTAATGTAGCGGGGAATCCGCCATTTCGGCTACCACAATAGTGTATTCCATCGCTCCTTTTTTCTGTAAAGTGGTTACTACGAGCCCGAGAAGATGCTTTTTGCCCAATAGCTACATAAACACATATTACATTTTGACCTTGTTGGTTGAGAATCGTATCCATAGCTCTTCTTTTTTTTTTGCGGTGCATCTGTCTCCAATAATTAATTCTCGTGACCACGTCCTATAGGAATCATCGAATCAATAGCAATAAGCCCGGTTTGAAGAGGCTCATTATCACGAACGCAGGAAATAATACCGGGCGGGAGATTCAATTAATCGAGATTCGGAAGAAGAAATTTCCCCCTACCATCAATAGATTTAGCCAGGCGTTTATAACCTGACCCCAAATAAGCCTCACTCACGGTATCTCGAGCAATTCTTCTGTTGCTTTTACAGAACTTCCTTCTTGTATCATCAAACCATCACCCATTAATACAACACCAACATTATTTGATTCCAAATTGAGCAATACCTATTATACCTTCTTCAAATTCGACTAACTCACCCGCCATTACTTCATCAAGACCATGAATCGAGCAATACCATCCTTTACTTGAAGAAATGCGGTGCGGTATTTACAATCTTGACTTCTCTATTATATTGTTCAATACGTTCGCGGAGAATATTACTAATTTAAATGAAACTCGAATGGTTACCATGAGTTTTTTTTAATTTAATTATTCTTTTAAAAAAAAAAATATAATGCCTTAGAGTAGATAATACTAAATAAAGTACAAAGTAGAAAAGACTAATCGGTTATTTCTTTCATCGCTCCCAACATGCCAATATTGGCACTAATGGTGCGTAAATGTAACTCGTTATTCAAACAACTATTCGGGAGTTACTATAGCTCCTTGTAAGGCTTGTTGGAAAACCCGTTTATCGGACTTGATTAATTGCCCTTTCTTTATTTCAATTTGAATAATTTCATTTTGTAATTTTCTAATTGTTCCAAAAGTATTATAAGTTGAATTAATCAAATTCAATTTTTCTTGTTCTATCTCGAGTATCCATTCACCGAAACCGATCTGCTTCCATTTCTACTTTACGTAAGCGGGCCGGGCTTTTTCCATTGTTCAATGGCCCCCCCAGCTTGATTCTTCCGAATTGAGAATAGTATTCAAGATCCTCTGTTTTTCGATTATCTAATAAATCACTTAATGAAAGTAGATTACCTTTGCGTTTATTTTAAAACTCCCATAATCCTTCCCGAACCAAACATGAATCTTTCGATTCATTTGGCTCTCACGCTCAATTACTTAGGGGCAATTCTCATAGCTTTTTTTATGAATGTAATGAGCCTATCCTCTTCATAGTAAAAAAAAAAAAAAAAAAACGAATCTAATGAAAAAAACAAAATACTTAGAGGACTCTTCCCGACAAAATCAAAAATATCTAATTGTCAACCAAAGTTGTTTTTTTTTTTTCTTGAGTTCAAATCCAAAAATGGTACAATAAGGCATAGGTCATCGATTCAAACATTGGATAAAAGGGGAAATACGGCGGTTCCATTTTTTATATCGAGATGGGTGTTCTATATCGATAAAATATTCCTTTTAAATGAAAACCACCTCTATATTAACATAGGGGTAGAAAGAGTACCGTCTTTGTGTCTAGACTTCAAATGATTTGATTTAACCATCTTAACAAATACCACGTTATTGGTTGCTAGAGAATCAAAGTGGATTTACCAATTAATCACGAAATTGCGGTTCTTACATATAATTTATTAAGTAATTGGCGTGATCATGCACCCATCCGGGGATCTGGTGATTGGATCTGACCTATTCTTGAAATAAACAACCCACACACTCCTTTCAAAAAAGATCAATACACCAATCACTACACTTAGATTTATTGGATTTGTTGCTAAAATATCGATATTAAATCCAAAACTCGGCCAGATGGCGTTGGCCCAAAAAGCGAAAAGAATCGGTTACATTTTTCATATAATCTCCTCTTATAGATAGACTAAAAATGGGCGAGAGTTCTTTTCTATCACTTTGCCCTCTTTTTTATTTATTCTATTTTTTTTGTGAAATCGAGTCAAAAAAATCTTGAGTTAAAGTATGAACTACCCCTTCATTGTTGCAACACCTCATAAAAAAAAAAGTTTCCCTTGGACTCTGAGCGGGAAGGATGAAAGCGAAGTCGGCATACTAATTCCTCATCTGCGAATCGGCCCTTCCCGTAGGTTATTTTTCTCAACGAATAAGGAATTGTCGGATTGAAATCGTGATCTAATTTGAAAAAAGCAAATGAGAAGTCAAAAGCAATAAAATAGGAAAAATAAAAATTTTCCTATTTCTCAGATTAAACAAAAGGATTCGCAAATAAAAGTGCTAGTGCTACATCAATCCATAAATCGTTAAAGCTTCCATAAAAGATAAACTAAGCAATAGAGTACCTCGTATTTTTCCCTACGCCTCGGGGCTGTCTCGCGATACCCTCTACGGCTTGACGCGGCGGTCCCTTGACCAACTCAGTCCAATAGAAGCAAGCCCTACAACCAAGCCAAAGGCCCAATAGCAGGCGGCGAAATCGATGGATTCATGATAAATTCCTCATACCAACAAAAAGAAATGGTTAATGATACAATCAACCAACGATTTAGGCGGGACTTAATTATTCCATCGATAGGATTCATCCAATTGGAAATAACTAAGAACTTGAATTTTAGTAAGAATATTATTGAATCATCGTAAGCGACTTCGATATTTTTTTTTTGTTTTTATTTCTACTCGCGAGTTTTTGTGAATCCGTAGAACTTTATTTGGGGTTTCGAATGTTATTTCAATTCTTCCATCTTTTTGGATTTCATCTCTTTTTTGACCAATTCACGACCACGGCGATATGAAAGGACTTCTATTGGAACTCACACGGGAGTAGGGCAAATGAAATATATCTTTAGTTCATATATATAACGAGTCAATATCTAATATCACATATACATGTCTTTCTTCCATAACGTAAACCATCCGATTCAATCGGATTCGACAACCAATCCACTTTTTTAGGAATCCCTTTTTTGTAAATTCTTTATCTCACTTCCGTTTTGTCTATCGGGGAGTACAATCTAAATGGGTAAATTCAATTGATTAGTGCGAATTATTGCATAGAAATATTATTATTTCCAATTTGATTGATCTAAGTTCATGCAATTTTTATTTATTAAAATTTTCTTTTGGTCAATTGTTGAATAAAATTAATCTGTTGTTGAATAAAATTAAGCGTAAAGTAGAACCCCCTCCTGCTTTTTTTTATTTAATCACACGTCGTAAAATATATCGGTGAATATTCGTCTAGGAAAGGTAGGATATTAAGTGGACAAAAAAGAATTTTAGGAAAAAGATCTTTTAGATCTCTTTTTTTTTTTTTTACAACTCTCTAATCTCGTAATTTTTTGAATTTTGTGTTCCTATTGTTTTCTATCGTATATAGAGTCTTGTATATTTCTATTCCTTAAGTAAATCATCTTGAGCCGTGCATACATTGCTTTATGCTAAGCGAAAAAATAAGCTATTTCAATGATGACCCTCCATGGATTCACCTATATAAGCCATGGCTAAAGTTGCAAAAATAAGAGCTTGAATACCACTTGTAAATAATCCAAGGAACATGGCGGGGATAGGAATCACCGAAGGTACTAAAGAAACAAGAACAACAACTACTAATTCATCCGCTAAGATATTCCCGAAAAGTCGAAAACTAAGCGATAACGGCTTTGTGAAATCTTCTAAGATGTTAATGGGTAAAAAAAGAATTGGGGTTGGTTGAATATATTTTCGAAATAACTTAATCCCTTTTTGGTAAGACGCATAGAAATATGCCAACGGCGTGAGTAAAGCCAAAGCAACGATAGTATTTATATCATTCTTGGTCGGCTAACTCTCCATGAGGTAATTCTATGATTTTCCAAGGTAAAAAAGAGCTCGACCAATTAGAAACAAAAATAAATAGAAACATAGTTTCAATAAAAAGGAACCCAAGGGCCATATTCTTCTCCAATTTGAGTTTTACTCACATCTCGAATGAATTCAAGAACATATTCGAAGAAATTCGACCTCGGTCGGGATGGTTTGTGGGTTCGAAACATTTATAGTAGTATTGAACCTAATAAGATGGCAATTACAACCCAAGGCGTAATAAGTACTTGGGCGTGTACTTGAAACCCCCTATCCGCCAATAGAAATGTTGGCCTACTTCCACACCGGATATATCATATAATCCTTTTAGTGTGTTGATGGAACATGATAGCACATTCATATTGCCCCTTTGAAAAAAAATCGAACTTAAAACAAAATTATTTTGATTCAACCATCTCTTTCTCTTTGTCTACTTGAATCGGATATTTTGAATACCAACTAATATTTTGAATACTAACTAATCACACAATATCCCCGGTATTTTTATCTATTTTAAAAATTCATAAATAATACCCGATTCCACAAATCTTTCGAGGAAAAGCGATTTAACTTATTATTAATCACTATTAATCAAGGATTTCTTATATAGCTAGAATGGCCCTCACTAATTGCGAATACTAATTTATTCGTAATTAATCGGATTGAAGATATAAGCGTCATCGTTCATTTGGAATCGAAAATATCTGCAAGGTCGGGGTCACAATTTGTATCGATTAAACAAATCGTTGGAATTGCCAAAGTGATACACTCTCAGGGCCGTATATTCTTCATCTTTGATCCACGATGATTACAATATCGGGTAACCTGTCATATATTTAATCCCGCCTAGATATGTTTTGCGATATAATTGTCTTTTCACCACAGTAGCATCTCTTTTCGGAAGGCGGTTGAGTCTTCCCGTTTTTTGTTCCATTCTCAAATCCTGAATTTGTGAAGTCTCGTTTGTAGTGGACCAATTTGTTAACATCCCGCCGAGCCATTTTTTATTAACACAATGACACGGGCCTTTATTGCAGACCGTGTTCTTGAATCAATCACTTTTTTTTGTACCAACAATCAAGAATTGTTTTCCCTTCTTTTGCATCAAAAACCAAATCGCGAGGCCGGATAAAAAAAAGCGATTTTAGTAAGATTTGTAATATGAATACCTTTACGCTTTGCGAGAGATATAAGGTGCCATTTTAGGATTCCATTTCCTAATCACAAGTGGCCAAAATGAACTCCCTGCCTCCAAAGATCTCGTCCAAGTTGATGTTCAATATCTTCTTGTCATTTCTCCCCATACCCCCTTTTTTCAAAAAAAAACAAAGAGACGCGGACCCCGAAATGAAATAAAAAATTGTTCGATGGAACCTTCTCTTCTAGTAGATTGGTACGTAGATGAGCGAATAAGCCATTAATGAGTCTTTTCTATTGCTTACTATTTTGATTTGATTCCGAATCAAATGATCGCACCAAATACATATCTGAGATAGGCAAAAAGATGAATCCGCTTTATAGGAATCATTAAATCCTATAAATGATTGTTACGGTCTATCATCCAAATTATTTGAAATAAAAGAATCAAATAATTTTCTATGGTGAAACAAAAAATATCTCGTTTCCCCTTCAAATAGATTTTTTTTTTTGTTTCCATTTTCAAGGGGCTCTGTTATGTTGTTTTGAAGAGGGCACGAATCCTTTCAATCCGGTACCAACGGGTATCATACCCCCCAAAACAACGTTCTCTTTCGATCCTTTCAACCAATCGATTCGACCCGGAGAGCTGCTTTTGCTAAAACTCGGCGGTTTCTTGAAAACTTCGCCTCGAGATATGAAACTTTGAGTATTGAGAGATGCTCTTGTTATTCCCAATAAAAGGGCTCGATAACAAACCGCTTCTTCCAAGGCACGCCCCATTCGTTCCCGCACGCACCAATCAATTAGTTCTCCGTGAAAAAACATTAGACATTCCATCTTTCAAATCAAGACCTTTGATGTTATTTGACGTACAATAATTTCTATATGCCTATTATGAATCTGCACCCCACAGGATCGATAAACCTTTTGGATCTTATTAACCAAAAAGAGATCGACTTTGCACTATAGTTAGCTCAAGACCAATCAAGAATGCCCACGACATTCCAAGAATTCTTGTTATCGTTCGTTTCAACCCTCAATCCTCTTTTCTAGATTCATCGATATTGAATCAATCGAATGCACTTCTAACACTGTTCTACTTTTGGAAGCCCTTGGGTTATATATCCCGGATCTCGATTTTTCATATATAAATGTAATTAAAGTATCTCCTTCGTCTGAGATTTCCCCATAATGGCCATGAGCAGTTGCTCGGAGTGGCCAAATAAGTCTTAGTGATCGTATTACTCTGAGAATCAACTTGGACAAGTATAACTTGACCCGATTTTAGGTGTGGTAGCGTTTTTTTGGCTATACATATATTTTCACAAATAAAGCGCCCAAGACTCATTATTGTAGATGTTTCTTGACAATAATTGGGATGGAGAAAATACCAATTCAAATTGAAAATAATGTTACTCCATGAATCGGGGTTATAAATTTTCTCCTTTTCATCGATTAAATAATATTTCAATTTAATTACTTGAAAGGTCATTTTAAATTGTCAAGTTGCAAATAGTTATTTACCAAGATCGATTATGATTATGAGTTATTAAATGGTAAAATGAATAAACATTCGCAATTAGAATTAGAGGGATTTGTTCCTAAAGGCCCCGACCAATTCTTAATTGGAATTCTGAGATCTTTTGTAATGTTAATTGATTCTTTTATCCCATTGTGTATCACATTGTGATTGTGATATTTTACATTGTTGAATGGACCCATTCGAAAACAATTGGATGATGACAAAATTATCAACTATTGGAATCTCGCATTTCTATTCAACAACGTATGAATAGTTGTTTTATTTTGATTAAGGGGTTGTTGAATTATTGCCTTGGAAGAAATCGAAGAAAATGGATTTATTTTGGTGCAATCGATCCATTATCCGAGAACAATCCACGAACCGGGGATCATTCCTTTTTTCCCATATATGAAAAAGTGGATTTCAGCAAGTCGATTCTTAGTAAATGTCGAATCAAACCATTTACCCTTATTTCAACAAAGGAAGCACGGGCTTCTTGACGAGAAGAACTTTTTTTGTCTTGGTCCCAATTCAATACTAAACAAGTCCGAACTAATTGAATATTTGTATCGAAATGCCTCGAATTGGTTTCCCATTTCCATAAAGGATATAATTGACAACTCGAAGTTTCACATTATCCCTTTCCCGCAATGAATCCGGGGAAAAGTGTTCCTAAAGTTATACCGTCCATTATTCCATATGTGATGACGGGACGAACCAAAACAAAATACTTTTTCTTACTAGGTGTGATCCGTTGGACATAGATCCAATTTTCGCGTTTTTTCGATTTCTTAGAATTTCGTTTTCCTATTCTTAGTGGTATCAACATGCCGCTATGTCGGGATATCTTATCTGTCTCGCCGGGAAAGTGGATATCTCGAGAAAATATTTTAAGTTCAATTCTTTTTTTTCTCTCCACTTTCGGACCAACCCGACTACGTGGCTTCTTATATTTAAAGTAATTTGTGTATCTACCCCAATGATACTATTGTTCCGTACCATTATGGAAGAAGATCCGGGTAATATATGCACTTCCTCGGGAATGAAAAAAAAAACCGATCTACTTTCATTTGGTATTTTAGACTCAATTCCTTGCCTCCTCGATAGTCAATCAAATCCTCTTTTTTATGATTGAATGCATTTCTAGAGTCCCATATTTAGTAATGCCCGAACTCTTTCTTCGTATCTAGGATCGTCCAAATAAGCAAGAATACTATTTCTACGGAAAATGCCGTTGATGGGGATTTCAATCAAGATTTACGAAGGGGCGTTAGTCCGTTCTCGCGTTCTTGAATCGATTGAAGTGGGGTGATGAATCTATTTCTTCGCCTCTTTGAGAATAAATCAGAATTATGGTAGAGAAGGGTGGGATCTCACGAGATTACAACAACCATTACATATAATTCGACTAAGGTCCGAATAATCGGGAATCTATCTTCTTTTTACCCGAAAAATCAAGTAAATAATTTTTCTCTCAACTGATCATCCGTTCTCGAAAGGTGAAAACTCTTGTGAGCGAGAATTCGCACTCATTTGATCTTGATCCTTGTGGATCGAAAGTGAAACTAGATTTGTATCCACGTGGCTCTCCTAATTATATCCATAAATGACTTGTTTTTGGTAATAGATGAACAACTGCCGTATGTAAATTCGGGTGCATGATATACATCGGTGCTCCGGTGCATTTCTCCATCCGAGTCGGAATAAATATTTTTTGAATCTTCTCTTTAAAATTCAAAGTGGATGTTCCGCGCGAATCTCAAAGCAATCACTTGTTACGATTCTACATATTGATCGTTTTGAACTAAAAGAAAACTTTGGGGTGGAATATTTACATTATGTCGAATATCTTCACTCTCAATAGTTACATACAAGTTTATAGAACGAGAAAGGCGGGATGTCCGTGGCGTTATGCGTGTCGGATGAACTAAATCCTCATTGAATTTGATTTTTCCATTAGAAGGGGCTCATGCGTGTTCTGCGGTACCCCCTGTGAATACTCCACCCGGTATGAAAAGTTCTTAATGTTAATTGAGTACCGGTTCTCCAATTGATTGGCTGCAATAATACCTACGACTTCTCCCAATTCAACCAGTCGCCATGAGTAGGACTCGGCCATAACATAATCGGCAGATCCAAGATGCACTCCTACAAGTAAAGGGAGTTCGAATAACTATTGGTTGTGCTCTAAAGGTTATGAATCGATTTACAAGTCCAATCCCAATGTCTTGATTTCTAGTGGCAATACTGGCGTGTGCCCATATATATATCATCGGCTAATACACGACCAATTAATGTTTGGATAAAATCGCTACGGAATCATACCATTTCGAGGACTCACAGAAATGCCACGGGCGGTGCCACAATCTATTCGACGTGCAACAATGTGTTGAACTACTTCAACAAGTCTGCTGGCGTGAGATATCCAAAGACATCGATGTTCGTCAAAGAAGTATCTACAACCCCTTTACGGGCTCCATAGCAAGAAATTATATATTACATCGTTAAAGAAAGCCCTTGGCGTAAATTGCTTTGAATGGGTAAACCAATCATTTGTCCTTGAGGGTCCGACATTAATCCCCTCATACCTACTAATTGATGTACCGAGATGCATTTCCTCTAGCTCTAAAAAAAAAGACATTATATGAACTGGATTTGGGGGTCGGTCATCCTAAAATTAGGATTCATTTCTGCCGCAAATATTCACTTGTGGCATACCATATTTCAATGGATTGGCGTAATTTTTCTCTGGCGTGTACATTCCCATAATGGTGGTGTTTTTCCAAAATAAAACTTTGTCGTTCAAACATCTTGAACTAGCCATCTCTTCGAGGGTATTGTTAAAAGATCATCAATTCCTAATGAAATGGATGTAGCAAATAGCTTGTTGAAAACCCAAAGTCTTTACTTGATCCGAATGTGTGATGTATATGCCATTAAAGTGATCTATTAATCTACTAATAAGTCGTTTCATGGCGGTTCCATCTATCACTTTATTGTGAAATACAGATTGGCCCGATTACGCCATAAGGACCTCCATATTCTCATTGAAAGTACGATTTGACAATGGGTTTGAGTCGTTGGTTGGAAAACTTCCGTTCTCGATCTTGATTCGTAGAAATTAGGAACTACGTGCCTAGTTGAACTGAAGAAATCGAATTCTATTGGTATCGTAGAATTCCTTATCCTAGTTAGGTACCATATGAACAAGCCCGAAACCCCCCTGTATGGCTTCTTCGATTTCTCGATAAAAGAAATATGACCAATGATGGTTGAATGTAGAGAAAAAGAATTTCTTTTTTATACTTCTTACTATTAGATAGTGTCCATAAATCTCATAATAATTACCCAAAGATTCATAGTGAACTTCGATGGGAGTTTCTCTTGAAGCAATAACTTGAATTGGTCTAGTCGCCACCGAAGCCCCAAAGGACTATCTAAGTTGATTAGTTTCACGATAAGCCCCAATTGCATCATAGGAATTAGAAAAAAAAAGGTTCTTTTCGTATACTTATATTTAGTATACTTATATTTATTATTGTCACTTCTTTTTATTTTGATAGTTTTTGCCATTCCATGGATTATACCTATTTATACAAATACCTCGACGATTCCTTTCGTTAATACATATAGTCAATAAGCATATCTTGAGTTGGTGCGGAAATGGGATCTCCGATAATTGGAGACAAAAAGATTCATATGGGAAAACATAAGTAAAGCGAGCCTCTGCTTGAGCCTCCAAAGATAAGGGTACATGAGCGACCATTTGATCCCGTCAAAATCTGCATTGAATCCCTTACAAACTAATGGATGTAAACAAATAGCGGCGCCCCTCCACTAAAATGAAATTTGGAATGCTGTATGCCCGGATTTATGCGAGTGGGTGCTCTATTCAAGAATATCTGAGATGCCCCTGCATAACTTCTGCAAAGTATTTCCCATACAATTGGTTCTTTTTCCGAATTTTACTCTTAGCAACTCCTATGTTTGAAGCAAGATGTTGTCTAATTAGACCACAATTACAAATGTCGGAAAAGCTCTATTGCTTTTTTTGCGGCAATCCACATCGATGTAATGAAAGTGAAGGACCTACGACAATGACGGAACACCCTGAATAATCAACCCGTTTCCCAAGGAGAGTCTCACGAAATCTTCCCTCTTTGCCTTCAATTACATCCGAAAATGACTTGTAAGCTTTATTATGACCGTCCCTCGTTGGTTGTCCCGGATT
>JBBCBC010000032.1:13064268-13086768 GCA_037126765.1 Stenogyne calaminthoides
GCATTTTGAATTTCCTATTTATAAAAAAATCCCATTAGATTATTATCTTCGTCGAATTAGATCGACGCTTCTAAGACGGATGGAATTTCTATTACATTTCTTTGAATTACATGAAATTTTAGCCAACTCCATATTTGAAATGAAATGTATGAACTACGTATGAAGCGGAGAAATAAAGAGAATTTTCTACTTAAATTGGAAGTTGCGACCAGATCAAAAGCGGAAAGGAGTTGATAGAACAATCCTAGAAAGCGAGAATTCTATCACTAATAAGTAGACTTATTAAGGTCCTAGGGTTTTGTATAGAATCGAAAAACAAAAAAAAATGATTACAATTATACCATTATTATGATATTACATATTGAATTTGAGAAAAATAAAAAGATTCGGTATTGGGGAGACAAAAAAAAAATAGAACCCATTTTTAGCACTTAACCACCTTAGCTTAGCTTAGGGATTTCCTTGTTCAAAAAACGATTCAAAGAAAAAGAGATATTTGTACTTTACTAATTTTTAAGTAGAATACAATTGGAAGTGTATTGTATAAGAAGGGTTGCATTTATTAAACACGTATCCGGATAGCTAGAATATCCGACTTCTCTTTTATTGCGGATCCATTCGGAATAGCCCAGGCGTGCTCTGTCAAAAGATAATTTCTATTCAATGCACGAAGTAGGATAATTTTATGATAATTCCTATCGACAACATATCTAAATAAACATATCTAAATAATAGATATCGTGTAACAATTTATGGTCAGGGGTTTACATATACTCATATGTTTTGTTAGAATTGAAGTTGAGAAAGATTTTTTGATTGAACAAATAAATCTTGATTGGTTCGGTCTCGGTTTTTTATTTTCTTATGTCATTAGGAAAACACAATTTGAAATTAAAATCCCGGAATAGTTCATGAATTGAACTAAAGGAGTCAATAGTTATTGGTTCAATTTCTCAAATGCGAAAATACACAATGCTAAAAACATTCTCTCGCTTTTCTATTGAGAAACCAAATGTGTATTTTCGGATACTAGACAATAAATTGAAAGGTTGGATCAAATCCAACCAAAAGGGGTTTTGGAAGAAAAATATTTTTTGTATCATTTTGGCGGCATGGCCGAGTGGTAAAGCGGGGGCTGCAAATCCCTTTTTTCCCGGGTTCAAATCCGGGTGTCGCTTTGATTACCAAAAACGCGAAATCTCTTCTTCTTTTTCATTCTTTTGATAGAACTCGAAGAATGCTTCCTCAAGTAGAAGCATAGGAAACAATTTGTTGATACCTTGTTTGATTCTAAGTATGTGGTGAAAGGTTTTCTAAAAGAAAAGATTGTGAAGCCCGATTCGCATCTAGGATTCAAGGAAATATTGAAATCTTTGGTAGAGGGAGGAGTTATCAAGACTTAGCGATTCCTTCTATTACTAAGGGGGTGGCTAATGCATTTGGATCTTGAATCAAATTGTAGAAACGATAAGAAATTCAATTAATACTTTTGGAAGGAATTCGGAAGTATAAGACGGACTTTGCGATAATCTCTCGAAAGTGCTCGGTATCAAATAAATATTAGATTGGATGAATAATTGACTTTTCTAGAAAAGAGGGTAAAAAGAAATGCTTTTTTTTTCGTAACGCCTACCCAAGCCCCCCCTGTTTTGGCGATAATCGGAAAAGGGGTGCGGATTAGATCAAATGGGAAATAGAGATCTGTAATAGATAGTGATTTCTTTTTTAGGCATTTACCCCACTTTTTTTTACTTAGAAGGTTAAAAAAAAAAAAAAAGAATAGACCTTGTTATTCTTATTCCTACATGTTCCCATTTCCTTGAGATGTTACTATGTATTATGCTTGTGTTTTTAATCTTTCCGATTCGAAATAATAATAGATTTCTTGGATTGCTTTCTCAATAGTGTTCGGCCGAACCCCTTTTTGACTCTGCGGCATTGATTCCACTATTATTAGTGAGGAATAATGGAATAATTCTTCGTATTTATAGAGATAGGGGACATAATGCACATGGATATAGTCGGTCTCGCTTGAATTTGCTTTTAATGGTAGTCTTTACATTTTCCTTTCACTTTCGTAGTGTGGGGAAGAAGTGGGCTCTAAGTACTACTAATTGAGTTAGGAATCAAAAATCAAATCGTATCTATTGTTTTATAGATGGATTCAGAACGCATTTGAAACTATTTCAAATCAAAACCTCTCGAATTTGGAATCTCATTGGACTCAATCGAGTAATCTATGATATGAATCATACTCTTTCAATTTTCAATTAAAGAGCTATTTCATCGATTCCGCCCTTGTATTGTATGTATTGTATTTGAAAAGAAAGAGATTAGGATGATTGGAAATTTATTCCAACCTCAAATTCTTCGAAATTTTATATTTCAATCAACGGGAATTGGCTCTTAATTAGTTAATAGTATGGTAGAAAGATGCATCTTTCTACCATACTATATATCTCTTAGAAAAGCTGGCGATTATAGTCTTTCGTTTCATTTAAGTTAAGACGTGAAATTGGAATCCTTTTCATTTGACTTCGTCAATTTTTGATAAGAACTTCGGAAGGAAAGTTTAATTCAAATGAATTTGAAAATTCATTTGAATTTGAATTAATCATTTTGGTATTTGTTTTTACGTAAATGATAAGCGTAAAAGCGGTAGGAACTAGAATGAATAGTGCAGTAGCAATAAATGCAAGAATATTGACTTCCATAATCTCATCGGTTTTTTTACTTCATAATAACTCGGGATTTAATCCCTAGAGATGATAAATCTTTCTATCAGTAAATTCAATGAATGAACTACCTCTCGATGATCTTGAATCGGATCAATATCATGAATAACAATATCGATCTAGCAAATAAACCCGTCATCAAGACTTGAATAGTATAACATGGGAAGTTCTTTTTATCCATACCGAATCAAATTTTGATTCCGACTCAATCGATCCAAAATTCCTTTATTTATCATCATTTTTGTTTTTTCTATAACTTTGCCTTTGCGTCTTCCTTGGACAATAAATCCCGATAAAGGATCATGCCTTTCCCTCCGATTAATTACATAGTTCTAAACCTAAACAAACAATAAAAGCGAAATAGAAAAAAAGGAAAGCAAAAAGAAATAAAGACTCCTTTTTGCTTTGGGATTGAAAAGTATGTCCCTCGCTACCCTTTACTAGTTCATAGAAGGGAAAAATGAATTGATGTATTTATTTTGATCCGTCGGGATCGGCGGGGGCTCGAACCATGACTTTCCCTTTGACAGGTGGTCTCTAACCGATTGAACTACAATCCCGGGAAAGGAAATAGGGGATCTCGCAGAAAATTGGATTCTTTTTTTTTTTTATCTTCGTGGGGTCTTTCGAAGGACGGGGGGTTTTGTACCATCTCATGGTAGATTAGGGATTATTGGGCGGTGGATTTGAACCGGCGTAGACATATTGCCAACGAATTTCTGATCCGTCCCCATTAACGCTCGGGCATCGACCGGGGAAGAATCCGTTTTAGGCTTATTAGTAATCCATGATCAACTTCCTTTAATAGTACCCTACCCCGGGAATTGAATCCTTTGCCTCCTTGAAAAGAGATGTCCTAAACCACTAGGCGATGGGGGCCAACTTGACCAACCGCCCTCATACTCTATGATCATAGTATGATCGGTTTTTTGAAATTGTCAATATAATGGAATGATCGGATCAAGGGGATCCTTCCGTTTTTCATAATTGTATAGAATTTTTGGATTAAGTCATTCATATTCATGAATCGTTCATTAGAATCGACATTCTCTAGATAAATCGAATCTAGTGGCGGGAGCAAAATCAAAAAGTTATCAAAAATCTTCTTTAAGACTTTAGTTTAAGGGGAGGAGTAGAATCTCTTCATGACATGATTCGATGAAATGTCTTGAAATTCATTTTATATCAAATTAGTATTAGTAAGTGTACGTGTATCTTATGTATCAATTAAGTGGATTTTGTTTTCATTAAGGATCATCTCAATAAAATAAATTAGGGCTGGTCTTGAAACAATTCATTTTACCCTAGACTTTCTAGGAAAATCCATTGGATTATTCAAAAATAAGCTACTAGTCACGATGACTATCTTTGTATATATATATATGTATATAATAGATTTGCATCTAGATATTTTCTCTACATAGTGACTTCGTCCAGGGAATGAAATCAAATAAGCCCTTTTAACTCGGTGGTAGAGTAACGCCATGGTAAGGCGTAAGTCGTCGGTTCAAATCCGATAAGGGGCTTTTTTTTTGTATTTGGAATAAAAAAAAGAACTAACCGGATAATATCGTTATCATTATCTTTGAGTTAGAGTATAGTAGAGTAGTTCTAGTTAAAAAATGGAACATTTGTTAGGAAAATTTGGATTATTATGAATAATCATAAAGCGCCTCTTGAATCGCTAAAAGATCCCTATTTTCCATTATACCAAGCAAATCCATCAGGAAAGATTCAAATCAACAAAACAAAACAAAAAGTAAGTGGACTGACCCATTTCATTATAACTATATCCGCTTATTACGATATTAAAATTAGATAGAGATCAAATTTGAATTAGAAACGACCGGCCACCTCCCCTTTTTAATTTCATTTCTTTGGACTTGGAAAGGAAAAGAATTTGTCGATATTTCGATTCAATCTTCTTGTTACTATCTTTCAAGTCACAAGATAAGAACCATTTCCACAATTGTTCTTTGATTCCAGATCAAGATGAATTTCTATCTATCTAAGTCTATTTAGATGTATAGCTATCGATCACGACTTCATGTACCAAACTATATTGCCAAAGATCCGATATTTTTGTTCGGCGATTGTAATGGATGAGAAAAAAACTTTCATTTCAAGTCTTCCATTTTTTTTTATTGAATTTAACGAAAAAAAAAAAAGGAAAGGGGAGGAAAGTCTCTTTCTTTCTAAGAGATAAGACTCAATAGAAAAATATTGGAATGGTTTTTTTGCTTTGACCGTGGGAAGATATACTCTGGAATTTTTGATTTATCGACAAAAAAATGAAAAAAATAAATTAATACAATTATGTATATGGAATTGGAATCGTTTAGTATACATAGAAATTAGAACAATCTAGAAATATCTTTCTTTTTCTTAATCTCAAGAACAAGATCTAAGAATAACAAAGAATAATCAAATTGAGTTCATGGATTTCCCTGTGTGGGTTTGTGGGCCAATAAAGGATTTTTTATCTTGAAACCCGTCGTAGGGGCGGTCTAAAAGAGAAATCATAGAGAAATGATCGAATCTTGAGGCGCATAGAAAATACTATGAGGTGCTCGGAAATGGTCGAAGTAGTTGAATAGGAGGATCGCTATGACTATAGCCCTTAGTAAATTTACCAAAGACTAAAAATGATTTATTTGATATTATGGATGGTGGTTGCGGAGGACGTTTTCGTTTTTTGTAATTGGTCGGCTGCTACTCTTTCCTTGTGCCTATTTTGCTTTAGGGGGTTGGTTCACGGTACAACCTTTGTAACTTCATGGTATACCCATGGATTAGCGATTCTATTTGGAAGGTTGTAATTTCTTAACGGTTGCGGTTTC
Source organism: Stenogyne calaminthoides (assembly GCA_037126765.1). NCBI lineage: Eukaryota > Viridiplantae > Streptophyta > Magnoliopsida > Lamiales > Lamiaceae > Stenogyne > Stenogyne calaminthoides. The sequence goes on from JBBCBC010000032.1 coordinate 13,069,844, forward strand.
GACTCACTGCTAATAGTTTAAGCGCATTCTTTATTGTTCTTATGGGGTCTGAAGCACAAGGAGATTTTACTCGTTGGTGTCAATTAGGTGGCCTGTGGACTTTTTTGTTGCTCTGCATGGCGCTTTTCGCCCTAATAGGGTTTCATGTTACGTCAATTTGAGCTTGCTCGTCTGTTCAATGCGACCTTATAATGCAATCGCATTCTCTGGTCCAATTCTTTGTTTTTGTTTCAGATTATTCTGATTTATCCATTTGGGGACGATCTGGTTGGTTCTTTGCACCTAGTTTTTTGGTGTAGCGACTATATTTCGATTCATACTCTTTTTCAAGGATTTCATAATTGGACCTTTGAACCCATTTCATATGATGGGAGTTCGGGCGTATTAATTTGCTTTGCTATCGCTATTCATGGTGCTACCGTAGAAAATACTTTATTTGAAGATGGTGATGGTGCAAATACATTCCGCTTTTAACCCAACTCAAGCCGAAGAAACTTATTCCATGGTGACCGCTAACGCTTTTGGTCCCAAATCTTTGGGGTTGCTTTTTTCAATAAAGCGTTGGTTACATTTCTTTATGTTATTTGTACCCGAGAACGGTTTATGGATGAGTGCTCTTGGAGTAGTCGGTTTGGCCTCGAACCTACGCGCCTATGACCGTTTTCTCGGGAAATTGGCCTTGTGAAGATTCGGAATTTGAGACTTTCTACACCAAAAATATTCTATTAAACGAAGGTATTCGTGCTTGGATGGCGGCTCAAGATCGGCCTCATGAAAACCTTATATTCACGAGGAGGTTACGCCCACGTGGAAACGCTCTTTAATGGAACTTTTATCATGGTGGTCGTGACCAAGAAACCACCGGTTTTTTTGGTGGGCGGAAATGCCCGACTTATTAATTTATCCGGTAAACTACTAGGAGCTCATGTAGCCCATGCGGGATTAATCGTGATTACGGGCGAGACAATGAACCTATTTGAAGTGGCTCATTTTCGTACCCGAGAAGCCTATGTATGAACAAGGATTAATTTTACTTCCCCATCTAGCTACTCTAGGTTGGGGGATAGGCCCTGGGGGGAAGTTATAGATACCTTTCCATACTTTGTATCTGGAGTACTTCATTTAATTTCCTCTGTGATATTGGGTTTTTGGCGGTATTTATCATGCACCTTACGGGACAGAGATTTGGAAGAATCTTTTCCATTCTTCGGTTATGTGTGGAAAGATAGAAATAAAATGACCACAATTTTAGGTATTCACTTAATATTATTGGTTACAGGTGCTTTTCTTCTAGTCTTCAAAGCTCTTTATTTTGGGGGCGTATATGATACTTGGGCTCGGGGGGGAGATGTAAGAAAAATTACCAACTTGACCCTTAGCCCAAGTATCATATTTGGTTATTTACTAAAATCGCCCTTTGGGGGAGAAGGGTGGATTGTTAGTGTGGACGATTTAGAAGATATAATCGGAGGACATGTATGGTTAGGTTCCATTTGTATACTTGGTGGAATCGGCATATCTTAACTAAACCCTTGGCGTGGGCTCGACGCGCCCTTGTATGGTGCAGGGAGGCTTACTTATCTTATAGTTTTAGGGGCTTTAGCCATCTTTGGTTTCACTGCTTGTTGTTTTGTGCGGTTCAATAATACCGCCTATCCGAAGCGAGTTTTATGGTCTCTTGGACGAAGCTTCTCGTGCTCAAGCATTTACTTTTCTAGTTAGAGACCAACGTCTTGAAATTAATGTAGGATCCGCTCAAGGACCTCTTGGTTTAGGTAAATACCTGTCGCGCGGAGAAACCGGAGAAGTCATTTTTGGAGGAGAAACTATGCGTTTTTGGGATCTGCGTGCTCCTTGGTTAGAACCTCTAAGAGGTCCAAATGGATTGGACTTGAGTAGGTTGAAAAAAAAGACATACAACCTTGGCAAAACGGCGTTCATGAGAATATATGACTCATGCTCCTTTAGGTTATTTAAATTACGTGGGTGGGCGTAGCCACCGAGATTAATCTTGATAATTATGTCTCTCCTAGAAGTTGGTTAGCTACCTCTCATTTTGTTCTAGGATTCTTCTTCTTCGTGGGTCATTTTGGTGGCCGTGGGAAGGGCTCGTCGTCTTGGCAGCGGGATTTGAAAAAAGGAATTGATCGTGATTTTGAACTGTTCTTTCCATGACCCCTCTTAATTGAGATGAGACAGGGAGATTCAATGCTTGAATTGAAGTAGGAATCGCTTTGATTCCATCATACATATTGGGATCGGGTTATACTTGAAAAGTATTCCTTTTTTTCAACTCACTAATCGATTTTTCTATTTTTTTTGGCTTGGCGTCTTTACTACCTTTTGCTTGTCTCGTTTAAACCATTTCAAATTCTATTTGTATTCTTTAATCCGATCCAGTTATTGAGACGATTGCGACAATTAAAAGGGTGTTTACTTGTTCTTAGATCCTTTCCTTATTTTTAATCATTGGGTTTAGACATTACTTCGGTGTTTCTTAATCCTTTCAAAATAAAATGGCAGCAACATACCCCCTTTTGATTTTTTTCGCTCAAAGAATCCTATGGACAGTCGATTCCCGCGCGATACACTTTGAATCGAACAATTGGAATCAATTTCAATAAGTTTTGCTTTTGAATTGGAAACTTGCTCGAATTGGATCCTTTCGATTACTCTATATGTTCGATATATTTACGAAGTTGTTCCTACAATTGAGTGGCATTAACCCTAGATCCTTGCCCCCGAGAAATGAATTAATATTAATACTTTCCAGTCGAGCTCCAGCGTGCACTATTTACAACCCAACAAAAAAACAATCGAGTGTAACAGAACAAACAATGTCGAGCCAAGAGCACCCTTATTCCTAGACAAATCAAAAATGGTGGATGTAAAAATCCACAACGGATCGTGTCCTTCAAGTCGCACGTTGCTTTCTACCACATCGTTTCAAACGAAGTTTTACCATAACATTCCTCTAATTTGGAACCGGTATGAAATTGATTCAATTATGGAATCATGAATAGTCACTGGTTCAGCTGTCCATAGACATCGTAATCTAGACTTTTCTTCTATATATGAATATATGAGATGTGGGACGATTTTTCTGAAAAAGTCTAGGCAAGACAGCAACATACATAAATAATATATAGATCAAAGAAAAAATCTATTTTTTTCATGAGATGTATAAAAAAATGATGTAAGTTCAGATTGGAATCTTTATTCTTTTCATCTGATTACAAAAATAAAAAAAAATAGGGAAGGTTCTTCGTATCTATCAGATAAACGGAACAATTGTCACTGTTATAGATATTCCATAATCTAGAATATCTATAATTTCAGTTTAAATAATTTAAGGATTACAAATCTTTTTCACAAAAAACAAAAAATATTCTTGTCATTGAAATAGAATGATACGTACCGTAGAAGCTAAACATTTCTTCATTTTATATGATTATATTATACGATTGATATGTATTTGATTTAAATGAGGTTCAGTAATATGGATTCTTGTGAGAAAGTGAATAAAAAGGGATAGGATAAATTACCCCTGCCTCAATCGTTAAATCGATTTCCAATTTTGCATTCGAGTCAAACGCGAAATACCTAAATCAAATTAGATTCAAAGACAAAACAGCAGCTCCATAACATATTTCTATATAATAAGGAACTTGATCATTTATTAATGAAATTAGAACAGACACAGATATTAAAATTAAAAAATTAATATGGATTAACTCCTACCCACTCACCCTTTTATTTCTATGAGAATAATGGAGCATAAAAAATGGACTACGCTGGGACGGAAGGATTCGAACCTCCGAATAGCGGGACCAAAACCCGTTGCCTTACCACTTGGCCACGCCCCATTTCAATTTCTAATCGACACTAAGAAACAATAATATTGGTATTGCTTCTTTGTCAACTCCAGTCCAAATAGCTATAGATCTATAGAATCGATTGGTACTAGGATTTTGATACATATAGATATAGAATTGAACTTCATTTATTGATCATTACATAGAATTCAATTAAGATATTGTATGAAAGTATGATTTCTTCTATTCTCCTTTGAGAATTGGAGGATTTTTGGTTGGGTGGATTCAAAGAAAAAGAAAGGTTTTTATCTACCTTACTTACTTTCTTTTTCCTTATATCAAAAACGCAACCAAAATGCAATTATCTCCAAGAACAAAATGTCTGTTATGCTTAATATCGTTAGTTTGATCTGTATTTGTATTAATTCTCCCTTTTATTCGAGTAGTTTTTTCTTCGGCAAATTGCCCGAAGCCTATGCTTTTTTGAATCCAATCGTGGATGTTATGCCAGTGATACCTCTGTTTTTTTTCTCTTAGCTTTTGTTTGGCAAGCTGCTGTAAGTTTTCGATGAGATCCTGAATAATAATATTCCTAGAAAATTTATGATTTCCTCGATAAAAAAATTCTAACAACATTGAAAAAATAAGATAAGTTTTAGAGTATGAACCCTCGATCCACACGCTGAAATTCGTGTATAGTCTCAAAACCCGGGCTTACCCCGATTTCCTCATTTTTGACCCCTTTTCACGCGAAAGACCCTAACCCTATTAGGGTCTCCCACAATAGAATATCGAATTCGGATATAAACCAAAATTTGGGTTAATGAAAAACAAATTCATTTGTGACAATGCATTTCTAGAAAAACCTCATTTCTTTAGGATATGTGGTAGAAAAATAGAAGATCTATTCTTTTTTTTCAAAAAAAACCATCTTGAAGATTGTGTAATGCTTACTCTGAAACTCTTCGTTTATACCGTAGTGATATTTTTTGTGTCTCTCTTTATCTTTGGATTCCTATCCAATGATCCAGGGCGAAATCCTGGACGTGAAGAATAAAATACAGGGGGTTTCCTTGGGTTTGGTTAATTTGAAAATTTTCTTAGGATTTTATCTATTCTACACGTTTCACTAAGATTTTAAAAATCTGAAAAAAACCAAATCAATTCATCACCGGAAACGGAAAGAGAGGGATTCGAACCCTCGGTACGAATAACTCGTACAACGGATTAGCAATCCGACGCTTTAGTCCACTCAGCCATCTCTCCCAATTGAAAAAGATAATTACTACATTACACATAATGTAAGGAATCTTTCTTCCTTCTCTATTCTATTATATATATATAGAGATCCACAAACCGGGAATTTCCTTTATCTAAAAGATGGGCTCGACCGCGCGACCAATCGAACTAAAAAAAAAGCAAGACCCATTTGTGTTGATTTTGTTCGAAAGGCCCTTCTTATTCTCATGGCCCGGCCCGGTCAGTACCTAGCCGGGCTCTTTTTTTTGTTTTTGTTCCAACGAATTATAGATAAATAATGATTTATCTGATATCTGATTTGAAAACAAAAAGACTTTTTATATTATATTATTATATTTTATATTATTATATTCAATTGAATATTTGATATTCAAGCAACAACAAAAAAAAAGAACAAAGACTATTTACATTCTTTTTCTTGTTCTATTTTACCGAACTCAAAAATAAACTGTCGATTCTTCTTTTTCTATTATGATTTTAGTGTTTTTTTATCTGTATCGATCTTCTTCAACAAAAGAGAAATTTTTCGTTTTAGTTATTTAATTTAAATGAAGCCTCTTTCCCGAATCTCATTAAATTAGGATCTCCTCGCAAAAAGTGCAACGTTCTCGTTTTGATCATTCTTTGATGATCCTATCTCGATCATGCTCAATGATCTTGTTCGACAAAAGGTCCATTTGTATACAATAATTATATTGTAGCGGGTATAGTTTAGTGGTAAAAGTGTGATTCGTTCTAGTAACCGTTAATAGTTAACGGATCTTTCGGTTTTATTCATATTCCGACCAAAAACTTTATTTCTTAAAAAGATTTAATCCTTTACCTCTCAATGAGAAATTCGAGAAAAAATACGAATTCTCGTGATTTGCATCCATGAGTCACTTATCAATTTAAAAGTTGGATTATGAAATCGCGAAACATAATTTTTCAATTGGACCTAAATTTCCAATTGAATAAGTATGAGTAAAGGGTCCATGGCAGAAGATAGAAAGTCAATTTCTAATCGTAACTAAATCTTCCATTTTTTCTTTCTTTATAAAGAAATTGGAGCAAAATAGCTATTCAAAGATGACTTTGGTTTACTAGAGACATCGACATATTGTTTTAGCTCGGTGGAAACAAAATCCTTTTCCTTAGGATCCTCTCAAATAGAAATAGAGAACGAAGTAACTAGAAAGATTGTTAGAAGCACCTTCTTCTAGAAGGATCATCTAGAAAGCGATTCATTTTGTTTGTTTGTATTCAAACAAAAAGCTGACGTAGGTGGTATGGGTATCATTTTGTTCATTTTGTTCACATCTTAGATCTATGAATTTACTCATATTCCATAAAGGAGCCGAATGAAACCAAAGTTTCATGTTCGGTTTTGAATTAGAGACGTTCAAAGCACTAAATTGAACGTCGACTATAACCCCTAGCCTTCCAAGCTAACGATGCGGGTTCGATTCCCGCTACCCGCTTATTTCCTTTTTTCGAAATATTCTATTAGAATTCGATTCTAGAATATAGAAAATCCATTTTAATTACGATTAGTAAATCATTGAATATACAATTCCATTAGTTGAATTTTTTAGTTTTCAATTCAAGAAAAATTAAAATACGAAAAGATCGGAATGGATGGCGTCCATTGTCTAATGGATAGGACAGAGGTCTTCTAAACCTTTGGTATAGGTTCAAATCCTATTGGACGCAATTTATTTCCATCTATTTTTGGTTTAGAAAGACTTTTTGTATAATTTGAATCCGAGACACTTGATTCCTTTTTGAAAATCAAAGTGAACAGTTTTTTTATGCTTGTTCCTGAAGTAGAAACCGGTCCATTTGTTCCTGAATAGCTTCTTTCAAAAGGGCTTCCGCTTCTTCAGTAAATATCTTAGTAGAAGATATGATTTCTTGGAACTGAGGTTTATTAGTTTTTAAGTAAGTACGTAATTCAACAAGAAATTTCCTTACCTGTCCAATTTCTAATGAATCAAGATAACCGTTTGTTCCGGTATAAATAGTCATTATCTGTTCTTCTACCGCAAGAGGGGCAGCTTGGGATTGTTTAAGCAATTCGCGCAATCGTTGACCTCTTGCCAATTGATTCTGAGTAGCTTTATCAAGATCTGAAGCAAATTGTGCAAAGGCTTCTAATTCTGCAAATTGCGCCAATTCCAATTTTAATTTACCAGCTACTTTTTTCATGGCTTTAATTTGAGCCGCAGATCCTACTCTGGAAACGGAGATACCCACATTAATGGCGGGTCTGATTCCAGAATTGAATAGATCGGCAGATAAAAATATTTGTCCATCAGTAATGGAAATTACATTAGTAGGAATATAAGCCGAAACATCTCCCGATTGAGTTTCAACTATTGGTAAGGCGGTCATACTTCCTTCACCTAAGCTAGAACTTGATTTAGCGGCTCTTTCCAAAAGGCGTGAATGCAAATAAAAAACATCCCCTGGATAAGCTTCGCGACCCGGTGGTCTTCGTAATAGAAGAGACATTTGGCGATAAGCTTGGGCTTGTTTGGAGGGATCATCATAAATGATTAAAGTGTGTTGTTTACGGTACATAAAAAATTCAGCCAAAGCAGCTCCTGTATAAGGAGCGAGGTATTGTAATGTAGCGGGGGAATCCGCCATTTCGGCTACCACAATAGTGTATTCCATCGCTCCCCTTTCCTGTAAAGTGGTTACTACCTGAGCCACAGAAGATGCTTTTTGCCCAATAGCTACATAAACACATATTACATTTTGACCTTGTTGGTTGAGAATCGTATCCGTGGCTACTGCTGTTTTACCGGTCTGTCTGTCTCCAATAATTAATTCTCGCTGACCACGTCCTATAGGAATCATCGAATCAATAGCAATAAGCCCGGTTTGAAGAGGCTCGTATACGGAACGCCGGGAAATAATACCCGGGGCGGGAGATTCAATTAATCGAGATTCAGAAGCAGAAATTTCCCCCCTACCATCAATAGGTTTAGCCAGGGCGTTTATAACACGGCCCAAATAAGCCTCACTCACTGGTATCTGAGCAATTCTTCCTGTTGCTTTTACAGAACTTCCTTCTTGTATCATCAAACCATCACCCATTAATACAACACCAACATTATTTGATTCCAAATTCAGAGCAATACCTATTGTACCTTCTTCAAATTCGACTAACTCACCCGCCATTACTTCATCAAGACCATGAATACGAGCAATACCATCGCCTACTTGAAGTACGGTACCGGTATTTACAATCTTGACTTCTCTATTATATTGTTCAATACGTTCGCGGAGAATATTACTAATTTCGTCGGCTCGAATGGTTACCATGAGTTTTTTTTAATTTAATTATTTTTTTAAAAGAAAAAAATAATGCCTTAGAGTAGATAATACTAAATAAAGTACAAAGTAGAAAGACTAATCAGTTATTTCTTTCATCGCTCCCAACATGCCAATATTGGCACTAATGGTACGTAAATGTAACTCGTTATTCAAACAACTATTCAGAGTTACTATAGCTCCTTGTAAGGCTTGTTGGAAAACCCGTTGTCGGACTTGATTAATTGCCCTTTGCTGTTCAAACTGAATAGTTTCATTTTTGTAATTTTCTAATTGTTCCAAAGTATTATAAGTTGAATTAATCAAATTCAATTTTTCTTGTTCTATCTCCGAGTATCCATTCACCCGAAACTGATCTGCTTCCATTTCTACTTTCTGTAAGCGGGCCCGGGCTTTTTCCAGCTGTTCAATGGCCCCCCCACGCAGTTCTTCTGAATTGAGAATAGTATTCAAGATCCTCTGTTTTCGATTATCTAATAAATCACTTAATGAAAGTAGATTACCTTTGCGTTTATTTTAAAACTCCCATAATCCCTTCCCGAACCAAACATGAATCTTTCGATTCATTTGGCTCTCACGCTCAATTACTTAGGGGCAATTCTCATAGCTTTTTTATGAATGTAATGAGCCTATCCTCTTCATAGAAAAAAAAAAATGAAAAAACGAATCTAATGAAAAAACAAAATACTTAGAGGACTCTTCTGACAAAATCAAAAATATCTAATTGTCAGCAAAGTTGTTTCTTTTTTTTTCTTCAGTTCAAATCCAAAAATGGTACAATAAGGCATAGGTCGTCGATTCAGCATTGGATAAAGGGGGAAATACCCGAGCGGTTCCTTTTTTTTTATCGAGATGGGTGTTCTATATCGATAAAATATTCCTTTTAAATGAAAACCACCTCTATATTAACATAGGGGTAGAAAGAGTACCGTGCTGCGTCTAGACTTCAAACGATTTGATTTAACCATCTTAACAGCGCCACGTTATTGGTTGCTAGAGAATCAAAGTGGATTTACCAATTAATCACGAAATGCTGCGGTTCTTACATATAATTTATTAAGAAGTAATTCGCGTGATCATGCACCCATCCAGGGGATACAGCTGATTGGATACAGCCTATTCTTGAAATAAACAACCCACACACACTCCCTTTCCAAAAAAGATCAATACACCAATCACTACACTTAGATTTATTGGATTTGTTGCTAAAATATCGGTATTAAATCCGAAACTCCCGGCAGATGGCCAGTGGCCCAAAGAAACGAAAGAATCGGTTACATTTTTCATATAATCTCCTCTTATAGATAGACTAAAAAATGGACGAGAGTTCTTTTTCTATCACTTTGCCCCTCTTTTTTATTTATTCTATTTTTTTTGTGAAATCGAGTCAAAAAATCTTCGAGTTAAAGTATGAACTACCCCTTCATTGTTGCAACACCTCATAAAAAAAAAGAGTTTCCCTTGGACTACGAACGGGAAGGATGAAAGCGAGTCGGCATACTAATTCCTCATCTGCGAATCAGCCCTTCCCGTAGGTTATTTTCTCAACGAATAAGGAATTGTCGGAGTGAAATCGTGATCTAATTTGAAAAAGCAAACGACAAGTCCAAGGCAATAAAATAGGAAAAATAAAAATTTTCCTATTTCTCAGATTAAACAAAAGGATTCGCAAATAAAAGTGCTAGTGCTACAACCAATCCATAAATCGTTAAAGCTTCCATAAAAGCTAAACTAAGCAATAGAGTACCTCGTATTTTTCCCTCTGCCTCGGGCTGTCTCGCGATACCCTCTACGGCTTGACCCGCAGCAGTCCCTTGACCAACTCCAGGTCCAATAGAAGCAAGCCCTACAGCCAAGCCAGCAGCAATAACGGAAGCGGCAGAAATCAGTGGATTCATGATAAATTCCTCATACCAACAAAAAGAAATGGTTAATGATACAATCAACCAACGATTTAGGCAGGACTTAATTATTCCATCGATAGGATTCATCCAGTGGAAATAACTAAGAACTTCGAATTTTAGTAAGAATATTATTGAATCATCAGAACGACTTCGATATCTTTTTTTTTGTTTTTATTTCTACTCACAGAGTTTTTGTGAATCCGTAGAACTTTATTTCGGGGTTTCGAACTGTTATTTCAATTCTTCCATCTTTTCTGGATTTCATCTCTTTTTTCAGCCAATTCACAGCCACGACGATATGAAAGGACTTCTATTGGAACTCACACACAGGAGTAGGGCAAATGAAATATATCTTTAGTTCATATATATAACGAGTCAATATCTAATATCACATATACATGTCTTTCTTCCATAACGTAAACCATCCGATTCAATCGGATTCGACAACCAATCCACTTTTTTAGGAATCCCCTTTTTTGCAAATTCTTTATCTCACTTCCGTTTTGTCTATCGGGGAGTACAATCTAAATGGGTAAATTCAATTGATTAGTGCGAATTATTGCATAGAAATATTATTATTTCCAATTTGATTGATCTAAGTTCATGCAATTTTTTATTTATTAAAATTTTCTTTTGGTCAATTGTTGAATAAAATTAACTGTTGTTGAATAAAATTAACTGTAAAGTACCCCCCCCCCTCCTGTTTTTTATTTAATCACACGTCGTAAAATATATCAGTGAATATTCGTCTAGGAAAGGTAGGATATTAAGTGGACAAAAAGAGAATTTTAGGAAAAAGATCTTTTAGATCTCTTTCCTTTTTTTTTACAACTCTCTAATCTCGTAATTTTTGAATTTTGTGTTCCTATTGTTTTCTATCGTATATAGAGTCTTGTATATTTCTATTCCTTAAGTAAATCATCTTGAGCCGTGCATACATTGCTTTGCGCTAAGCGAAAAAAAAGCTATTTCAATGATGACCCTCCATGGATTCACCTATATAAGCCGCGGCTAAAGTTGCAAAAATAAGAGCTTGAATACCACTTGTAAATAATCCAAGGAACATGACGGGGATAGGAATCACCGAAGGTACTAAAGAAACAAGAACAACAACTACTAATTCATCCGCTAAGATATTCCCGAAAAGTCGAAAACTAAGCGATAACGGCTTTGTGAAATCTTCTAAGATGTTAATGGGTAAGAATTGGGGTTGGTTGAATATATTTCCCGAAATAACTTAATCCCTTTTTGGTAAGACCCGCATAGAAATATGCCGCTGACGTGAGTAAAGCCAAAGCAACAGTAGTATTTATATCATTCGTCGGTGCGGCTAACTCTCCATGAGGTAATTCTATGATTTTCCAAGGTAAAAGAGCTCCTGACCAATTAGAAACAAAAATAAATAGAAACATAGTTCCAATAAAAGGAACCCAAGGGCCATATTCTTCTCCAATTTGAGTTTTACTCACATCTCGAATGAATTCAAGAACATATTCGAAGAAATTCTGACCTCCGGTCGGGATGGTTTGTGGGTTCCGAACAGCTATAGTAGCTGAACCTAATAAGATGGCAATTACAACCCAAGACGTAATAAGTACTTGGCCGTGTACTTGGAAACCCCCTATCTGCCAATAGAAATGTTGGCCTACTTCCACACCGGATATATCATATAATCCTTTTAGTGTGTTGATGGAACATGATAGCACATTCATATTGCCCTCTGAAAAAAATCGAACTTAAAACAAAATTATTTTGATTCAACCATCTCTTTCTCTTTGTCTACTTGAATCGGATATTTTGAATACCAACTAATATTTTGAATACTAACTAATCACACAATATCCCCAGGTATTTTTATCTATTTTAAAAAATTCATAAATAATACCCGATTCCACAAATCTTTCGAGGAAAAGCGATTTAACTTATTATTAATCACTATTAATCAAGGATTTCTTATATAGCTAGAATGGCCCTCACTAATTGCGAATACTAATTTATTCAGAATTAATCGGATTGAAGATATAGCGTCATCGTTCGCTGGAATCGAAATATCTGCAAGGTCGGGGTCACAATTTGTATCGATTAAACAAATCGTTGGAATTCCCAAAGTGATACACTCTCGCAGGGCCGTATATTCTTCATGCTGATCCACGATGATTACAATATCGGGTAACCCTGTCATATATTTAATCCCGCCCAGATATGTTTGTAAGCGATATAATTGTCTTTTCACCACAGCCGCATCTCTTTTCGGAAGACGGTTGAGTCTTCCCGTTTTTTGTTCCATTCTCAAATCCCTGAATTTGTGAAGTCTCGTTTCTGTAGTGGACCAATTTGTTAACATCCCGCCGAGCCATTTTTTATTAACACAATGACACCGGGCCTTTATTGCAGCCCGTGTTACTGAATCAGCTGCTTTTTTTTTTGTACCAACAATCAAGAATTGTTTTCCCCTGCTTGCTGCATCAAAAACCAAATCGCAGGCTTCGGATAAAAAACGAGCAGTTTTAGTAAGATTTGTAATATGAATACCTTTACGCTTTGCAGAGATATAAGGTGCCATTTTAGGATTCCATTTCCTAGTACCGTGGCCAAAATGAACTCCTGCCTCCAGCATCTCGTCCAAGTTGATGTTCCAATATCTTCTTGTCATTTCTCCCCATACCCCCCCTTTTTTCAAAAAACAAAGAGACGCGGACCCCCGAACTGAAATAAAAAATTGTTCCGATGGAACCTTCTCTTCTACCGTAGATTGGCTGTAGATAGACGAATAAGCCATTAATGAGTCTTTTCTATTGCTTACTATTTTGATTTGATTACCGAATCAAATGACTGCACCAAATACATATACAGATAGGCAAAAAGATGAATCCGCTTTATAGGAATCATTAAATCCTATAAATGATTGTTCTGGTCTATCATCCAAATTATTTGAAATAAAAGAATCAAATAATTTTCTATGGTGAAACAAAAAATATCTCGTTTCCCCTTCAAATAGATTTTTTTTTTGTTTCCATTTCCAGGGGGCTCCTGTTATGTTGTTTTGAAGAGGGCACGAATCCTTTCAATCCGGTACCAACGGGTATCATACCCCCCAAAACAACGTTCTCTTTCAGTCCTTTCAACCAATCGATTCGACCCCGGAGAGCTGCTTTTGCTAAAACTCGAGCAGTTTCTTGAAAACTCGCCTCAGATATGAAACTTTGAGTATTGAGAGATGCTCTTGTTATTCCCAATAAAAGGGCTCGATAACAAACCGCTTCTTCCAAGGCACGCCCCATTCGTTCCGCACGCACCAATCCAATTAGTTCTCCCGGCGAAAAAACATTAGACATTCCATCTTCTGAAATCAAGACCTTTGATGTTATTTGACGTACAATAATTTCTATATGCCTATTATGAATCTGCACCCCCTGGGATCGATAAACCTTTTGGATCTTATTAACCAAAGAGATACGACTTTGCACTATAGTTAGCTCAGCACCAATCAAGAATGCCCACGGCATTCCAAGAATTCTTGTTATACGTTCGTTCCAACCCTCAATCCTCTTTTCTAGATTCATCGATATTGAATCAATCGAACGCACTTCTAACACCTGTTCTACTTTTGGAAGCCCTTGGGTTATATCACCGGATCTCGATTTTTCATATATAAATGTAATTAAAGTATCTCCTTCGTACAGGATTTCCCCATAATGGCCATGAACAGTTGCTCCCGGAGTGGCCAAATAAGTCTTAGCTGATCGTATTACTACAGAGTCAACTTGGACAAGTATAACTTGACCCGATTTTAGGTGTGGCGCGTTTTTGGCTATACATATATTTTCACAAATAAACTGCCCAAGACTCATTATTGTAGATGTTTCTTGACAATAATTGGGATGGAGAAAATACCAATTCAAATTGAAAATAATGTTACTCCGCGAATCGGGGTTATAAATTTTCTCCTTTTCATCGATTAAATAATATTTCAATTTAATTACTTGAAAGGTCTGTTTTAAATTGTCAAGTTGCAAATAGTTATTTACCAAGATCTGATTATGATTATGAGTTATTAAATGGTAAAATGAATAAACATTCGCAATTAGAATTAGAGGGACTGTTCCTAAAGGCCCCGGCGAATTCTTAATTGGAATTACAGGATCTTTTGTAATGTTAATTGATTCTTTTATCCCATTGTGTATCACATTGTGATTGTGATATTTTACATCGTTGAATGGACCCATTCGAAAACAATTGGATGATGACAAAATTATCAACGATTGGAATCCCGCATTTCTATTCAACAACGTATGAATAGTTGTTTTATTTTGATTAAGGGGTTGTTGAATTATTGCCTTGGAAGAAATCGAAGAAAACGGATTTATTTTGGTGCAATCTGATCCATTATCCGAGAACAATCCTGAACCCGAGGGATCATTCCTTTTTCCCATATATGAAAAAGTGGATTTCAGCAAGTCGATTCTTAGTAAATGTCGAATCAAACCATTTACCCTTATTTCAACAAAGGAAGCACGGGCTTCTTGACGAGAAGAACTTTTTTTGTCTTGGTCCCAATTCAATACTAAACAAGTCCGAACTAATTGAATATTTGTATCAGAAATGCCTCGAATTGGTTTCCCATTTCCATAAAGGATATAATTGACAACTCGAAGTTTCACATTATCCCTTTCCTGCAACAGATCCGGGGGGAAAAGTGTTCCTAAAGTTATACCGTCCGTTATTTCATATGTGACGACAGGACGAACCAAAACAAAATACTTTTTCTTACTAGGTGTGATCCGTTGGACATAGATCCAATTTTCGCGTTTTTTCGATTTCTTAGAATTTCGTTTTCCTGTTCTT
Organism: Stenogyne calaminthoides; assembly: GCA_037126765.1. Taxonomy (NCBI): domain Eukaryota; kingdom Viridiplantae; phylum Streptophyta; class Magnoliopsida; order Lamiales; family Lamiaceae; genus Stenogyne; species Stenogyne calaminthoides. The sequence continues at coordinate 13,084,989 of JBBCBC010000032.1, forward strand.
AGTGGTATCAAAACGCCGCTATGTCGGGATATCTTATCTGTCTCGCCGGGAAAGTGGATATCTCCAGAAAATATTTTAAGTTCAATTCTTTTTTTTTTTCTCTCCACTCGGACCAACCCGGCTACGCGGCTTCTTATATTTAAAGTAATTTGTGTATCTACCCCAATGATACTATTGTTCCGTACCATTATGGAAGAAGATCCGGGTAATATATGCACTTCCTCGGGAATGAAAAAAAACCGATCTACTTTCATTTGGTATTTTGGACTCAATTCCTTGCCTCCTCGATACTCAATCAAATCCTCTTTTTTTATGATTGAATGCATTTCTAGAGTCCCATATTTAGTAATGCCCGAACTCTTTCTTCTGTATCTAGGATCGTCCAAATAAGCAAGAATACTATTTCTACGGAAAATGCCGTTGATGGGGATTTCAATCAAGATTTCTGAAGGGGGCGTTAGTCCGTTCTCGCGTTCTTGAATCGATTGAAGTGGGATGATGAATCTATTTCTTCGCCTCTTTGAGAATAAATCAGAATTATGGTAGAGAAGGGTCGGATCTACGAGATTACAACGACCAGTACATATAATTCGACTAAGGTCTGAATAATCAGGAATCCTATCTTCTTTTTTACCCGAAAAATCTGAAGTAAATAATTTTTCTCTCAACTGATCATCCGTTCCTGAAAGGTGAAAACTCTTGACAGAACGAGAATTCGCACTCATTTGATCTTGATCCTTGTGGATCGAAAGTGAAACTAGACTGTATCCACGTGGCTCTCCTAATAATATCCATAAATGACTTGTTTTTGGTAATAGATGAACACTGCCGTATGTAAATTCGGGTGCATGATATACATCGGTGCTCCAGTGCATTTCTCCATCTGAGTCAGAATAAATATGTTTTCGAATCTTCTCTTTAAAATTCAAAGTGGATGTTCCCGCGCGAATCTCAGCAATCACTTGTTCTGATTCTACATATTGATCGTTTTGAACTAAAAGAAAACTTTGGGGTGGAATATTTACATTATGTCGAATATCTTCACTCTCAATAGTTACATACAAGTTTATAGAACAGAGAAGGGCGGGATGTCCGTGGCGTGTACGTGTCGGATGAACTAAATCCTCATTGAATTTGATTTTTCCATTAGAAGGGGCTCGCACGTGTTCTGCAGTACCCCCTGTGAATACTCCACCGGTATGAAAAGTTCTTAATGTTAATTGAGTACCCGGTTCTCCAATTGATTGGCCTGCAATAATACCTACAGCTTCTCCCAATTCAACCAGGTCGCCATGAGTAGGACTCCGGCCATAACATAATCGACAGATCCAAGATGCACTCCTACAAGTAAAGGGAGTTCGAATAACTATTGGTTGTGCTCGAAAGGTTATGAATCGATTTACAAGTCCAATCCCAATGTCTTGATTTCTAGTGGCAATACAGCGTGTGCCCATATATATATCATCGGCTAATACACGACCAATTAATGTTTGGATAAAAATCCTTTCTGGAATCATACCATTCTGAGGACTCACAGAAATGCCACGGGCGGTGCCACAATCTATTCGACGTACAACAATGTGTTGAACTACTTCAACAAGTCTGCGCGTGAGATATCCAGCATCTGATGTTCGTACAGCAGTATCTACAACCCCTTTACGGGCTCCATAGCAAGAAATTATATATTCTGTTAAAGAAAGCCCTTCGCGTAAATTGCTTTGAATGGGTAAATCAATCATTTGTCCTTGAGGGTCCGACATTAATCCCCTCATACCTACTA
>JBBCBC010000032.1:13094268-13096768 GCA_037126765.1 Stenogyne calaminthoides
ACAAATAAATACTGATTGGTTCAGTCTCAGTTTTTATTTTCTTATGTCATTAGGAAAACACAATTTGAAATTAAAATCCCGGAATAGTTCATGAATTCGAACTAAGGAGTCAATAGTTATTGGTTCCAATTTCTCGTCTGAAAATACACAATGCTAAAAACATTCTCTCGCTTTTCTATTGAGAAACCAAATGTGTATTTTCAGATACTAGACAATAAATTGAAGGGTTGGATCAAATCCAACCAAAAGGGGTTTTGGAAGAAAAATATTTTTGTATCATTTTGGCGGCATGGCCGAGTGGTAAGGCGGGGGACTGCAAATCCTTTTTCCCCAGTTCAAATCCGGGTGTCGCCTGATTACCAAAAACGCGAAATCTCTTCTTCTTTTCTGTTCTTTTGATAGAACTCGAAGAATGCTTCCTCCGTAGAAGCATAGGAAACAGGCTGTTGATACCTTGTTTGATTCTAAGTATGTGGTCGAAAGGTTTTCTAAAAGAAAAGATTGTGAAGCCCCGTTCGCATCTAGGATTCAAGGAAATATTCGAATCTACTGGTAGAGGGAGGAGTTATCAAGACTTCGCGATTCCCTTCTATTACTAAGGGGGTGGCTAATGGCTGGATCTTGAATCAAATTGTAGAGCCTGATAAGAAATTCAATTAATACTTTTGGAAGGGGTCGGAAGTATAAGACGGACTTGCGATAATCTCTGAGTGCTCAGGTATCAAATAAATATTAGATTGGATGAATAATTGACTTTTCTAGAAAAGAGAGTAAAAAGAAATGCTTTCTTTTCGGTAACGCCTACCCAAGCCCCCTGTTTCGCAGCGATAATCGGAAAAGGGGGTACGGATTAGATCAAATGGGGAAATAGAGATCTGTAATAGATAGTGATTTCTTTTTTTTAGGCATTTACCCCCTTCTGTTTTTACTTAGAAGGTCAAAAAAACAAAAAAAAGAATAGACCTTGTTATTCTTATTCCTACATGTTCCCATTTCCTTGAGATGTTACTATGTATTTTGCTTGTGTTTTTAATCTTTCCTGATTCGAAATAATAATAGATTTCTTGGATTGCTTTCTCAATAGTGTTCGGCCAGAACCCCTTTTTGACTCTGCGGCATTGATTCCACTATTATTAGTGAGGAATAATGGAATAATTCCTTCGTATTTATAGAGATAGGGGACATAATGCACATGGATATAGTCAGTCTCGCTTGGGCTGCTTTAATGGTAGTCTTTACATTTTCCCTTTCACTCGTAGTGTGGGGAAGAAGTGGGCTCTAGAAGTACTACTAATTGAGTTCAGGAATCAAAAATCAAACCGTATCTATTGTTTTATAGATCGTTCTGTAACGCATTTGAAACTATTTCAAATCAAAACCTCTGAATTTGGAATCTCATTGGACTCCAATCGAGTAATCTATGATATGAATCATACTCTTTCAATTTTCAATTAAAGAGCTATTTCATCGATTCCCGCCCTTGTATTGTATTTCGAAAAGAAAGAGATTCGGATGATTGGAAATTTATTCCAACCTCAAATTCTTCCGAAATTTTATATTTCAATCAACGGGAATTGGCTCTTAATTAGTTAATAGTATGGTAGAAAGATGCATCTTTCTACCATACTATCTATCTCTTAGAAAACTGCTGATTATAGTGCGCTCGTTTCATTTAAGTTAAGACGTGAAATTGGAATCCTTTTCATTTGACTTCGTCAATTTTTGATAAGAACTCAGAAGGAAAGTTTAATTCAAATGAATTTTCAAATTCATTTGAATTTGAATTAATCATTTTGGCTGACTGTTTTTACGTAAATGATAAGCAGAAAGGCGGTAGGAACTAGAATGAATAGTGCAGTAGCAATAAATGCAAGAATATTGACTTCCATAATCTCATCGGTTTTTTTACTTCGCAATAACTCGGGATTTAATCCCCTAGAGATGATAAATCTTTCGGCTGTAAATTCAATGAATGAACTACCTCTCGATGATCTTGAATCGGATCAATATCATGAATAACAATATCTGATCTAGCAAATAAACCCGTCGTCAAGACTTGAATAGTATAACATGGGAAGTTCTTTTATCCATACCGAATCCAAATTTTGATTCCTGACTCAATCGATCCAAAATTCCTTTATTTATCATCTGTTTCCTTGTTTTTTCTATAACCTGCCTTGCGTCTTCCTTGGACAATCGTCTGATAAAGGATCATCAGATTGCCTTTCCACTCCGATTAATTACATAGTTCTAAACCTAAACAAACAATAAAAGCGAAATAGAAAAAATAGGAAAGCAAAAAGAAATAAAGACTCCTTTTTGCTTTGGGAATGAAAGTATGTCCCTCGCTACCCTTTACTAGTTCATAGAAGGGGAAAAATGAATTGATGTATTTATTTTGATCCGTCGGGACTGGCGGGGCTCGAACCCGCAGCTTCCGCCTTGACAGGGCGGTGCTCTAACCGATTGAACTACAATCCCGGGGAAAGGAAATAGGGGA
>JBBCBC010000032.1:13114268-13129268 GCA_037126765.1 Stenogyne calaminthoides
ATCTTGTATTTCATAAAAATTGGGGGCAATATAATCCTTACGTAAGGGCCATCCTATCCAACTTTCAGGCATTAAGATACGTTCCAGGCGCGGATGATTATCATAAGAGATTCCCAACATATCATAAGATTCTCGTTCTTGAAAATCCACGCTTTTCCAAACCCAGAAAACGGACGGAATTCTAGGATTCCTCCTTGAGGCAAACACTTTTATGCATACTTCTTCTGGTTGATCCACACCATACTCTATTCTGGTAAGATGATACACGCTAGCTAACAGTCCGCCGGGTGCTACATCGTAGGCACATTGGGAGCGTAGATAATTGTAACCATATACATATAAAATCACAGCAATGGAGTGCCAATCCTCGGGCTTTATTTGTAAAGTCTCTATTCCTTGATAATCAAAGCCCAAAGATCTATGAATTATCCCATGCTTGACTAACCAAGCAGAGAAAAACGACCCTGCATCTTTTTTATCTCCCACATTTTTATTTAGAATATTTCACATTCTCGATCAAATTGATGAAGATTGACCCGTTGCTTGTTATTCTGTACAAAGGAGTCCTACCTAATTCACCAATTCATCAGAAGATACTGAACTTTTATATTCGAAAAAGTTTTCAGTAGGGATTTCTGAAGTAGATGGCGTTTGATAGAGGAATCTTTGATGATAATTTCCATTATTCATACTGCATCCAACATGAAACTTGTGATTAGTCGTAAAACACCGATTTGCTTGTTGAGACCCAATTCTATTTTCATAGATTTCTCGAGATATTTTCTTACGAAGTTTTGTTATAGCATCTATAACCGCTTCCGGTTTAGGTGGACAACCCGGCAAATAAACATCCACAGGAATTAGTTTATCGACTCCCCGAACAGTACTATAAGAATCGGTACTGAACATCCCTCCTGTAATTGTACACGCTCCCATAGCAATAACATATTTTGGGTCGGGCATTTGCTCATATAATCTCACTAAGGAGGGGGCCATTTTCATTGTTACTGTTCCGGCTGTTAAAATTAGATCCGCTTGTCTAGGACTCGATCTTGGTACTAGTCCATAACGATCAAAGTCAAACCGTGATCCTATTAGTGAAGCAAATTCAATACCATAAACTAGAGAGTCTTGACCAATTTGAAAGATCATTTAATGTAGTTGAAATAACTGAAATTTCGGCCGTTCGGATTAATTAAAGGAAACTCAATGGAATTCATAACTTTTTCAATCTTTTTTTCCCCTTTCTTTTTTTATTGTCTGAATATTCAGGAGCTAAGACCATTCCAATGCCCCCTTTCGCCATGCATAAACTAAACCAACAATTAAGATGAGCACGAAAATTAAAGCTTCTATAAATACGGATACGCCCAATACATCAAAACTCATTGCCCATGGATAAAGAAAAACCGTTTCAACATCAAAAACAACAAAAACTAGAGCAAACATATAATAACGGATTCTAAATTGTAACCAAGCATCGCCCATGGGTTCTATACCCGATTCATAACTAGAAAGTTTCTCCGGGCCTTTCCTAATCGGGGCTAAAATCCCGGAAATAAAAAATGCCAAAATAGGAACAAGACTTGATATTATTAGAAATGCCCAAAAAATATCATATTCGTAAAGCAAAAACATAGACGCACTCCTATGAACGTGGAAATTATGCCGGATTGGTTGATTCGAATTAAATTTGTCAAGTCATCCATAACTGGTTGGTCCAAATAAAATGAATTCTTGTTTTGACCAAACCTTCTAGTCTCCTTTTGGGGCATATCTCATTTCAAGATTTATCGACTGACTTGACCGGGATCCCATTTTAAGTCTATTTCATTTTTTATTTTCATTTTCTTTAATTACTTTAGTTAGTATAACTCTATATGTTACGCTTAGACAAATTTTCTTGTTTTCACCTAGGATTCTTGCTAAAGAAAGCGACTTCAAAATAAAATCGAATTCTTCTTTTGATTATTTGAAATTTTTTTTATAAAAATTCGATTTATCGATTTTGATTTTTTAGGAAGAGAATCGGGAGGTCTTTTTGTCGTTTTTTTTTTCTTAGTGATTTAGAGTATTCAACTGGAATAAAATGGGTAGGTATTTCCATCTCAGGATTTCGAATATCTTAATTTGAGTGTTGGTATATTCCGTTTATTAAAATAAAAATAAACGGTGGGGTTTTCTCTTGATTGAATAGAGAAAAAGAAGACCATCCCCTTGTTGTTTTGGTGTGCTTCCCTAGGTCTATTTTTTAGGTATACCAAAAAAGGGAGTCTGGCTAACTTAACCCCTTGCTTATGGACAGTAAAATTCATATGGAATTTCCCTCCGACGATTAATGACGAAGGGTTGGTTTGTTTATCCACGATTGGCACGATTGGAAAAGGATTGGTTCGATCTCTTGAAATACGTTTTTCTTTCAGTTTTCCGTTCGGCTTTAAACGATTCCTCTGAATGAGTTTCTAGGACAAATTTGGTTTCGATGAACTAACCGGTCAGTTACAAGCAACAAACAAGAATGAAGAAATGGAAATTATACAATTTTTTATTTCAAATTTTGATTTTATTCCTTTATAGGGCTCTAGGGCTATACGGATTCGAACCGTAGACCTTCTCGGTAAAACAGATCAAACTTGTTATTATCAAAATAATCTGAACTGTTTCAAAGACCCAACATGCATTTTTTTTGCATTGGGCTCTTTCATTAACTGATAGAAATATCAGCGAATCCGCCATATTTTTTCTTGACAGAAAAATAAGATAAGGGGATGGCTCCACGTGTTCTGATTCATTATTTGGGATTCTGATTCAGAAGCACTACCAAAGTGTTTCAAGGGGGGGGTTATCTTGACGTAGGTCTGCCTCTGGGCTAGATCGTTTTAAGTTAAATCAAGTCTCTATTGTTCGGCTTAAAAAATCCAATATGAAACTTCATACACCTTCAAGTTCATAGGACGAAAAGAGATTTTTTGAGGGCCTTGTACTCATTATGCCTAGCATTGAATGTACTTGTATTCACCTTATCAATATCTCAAATCAATCATGGGTTCTGTTTGGTACCTAAACGGGCACTCAAATCGAACCGAACCCTTTGTCAGGCTATTGTTCTCTTAAAGTTATGGAGTAAGACATCGATTTCTCAATAAGATCCATTTTTTGGATTGTATGATGGACTCTGAAAAAAAAACATTGGCGCGCGTGTAAACGAGGTGCTCTACCAACTGAGCTATAGCCCTTAGTGCTTGTGATGCATATTTTATCATGTATGTAATTTGTTGTCAAGATGAATATTCTATGATCCAACATCCTAAATTTTTGGAGTGGTTGAGTGGTGTTGATTAGATTATTATTGCTTATAAGGAATATGATATTTATAATCCATCGATGGGATGGGTTACGTTTGGTTCTCTTTGGGATGATAAATGACCTACTTAACTCAGTGGTTAGAGTATTGCTTTCATACGGCGGGAGTCATTGGTTCAAATCCAATAGTAGGTAGAACTTATTAGATACCATTGACTTCGGCATCTAATAAGTGCCCCACCCTCTTCTATTTTTAGATTTTTTTTTTTTTATTTAATCTAGTTCTATTTCATTTTTGAATTGCGTTGTATCAAAATCGGATTCTGCTTGATTGGATTCACTCGACAGAACCCAATCAAAAGAGGATTTAGAAACAGAGCTTCTTTTGATTATTTGAACGCACCAACTAGTTATGAAATCACATTGACAGCCTCGACTCTTGTCCTAGCTCGTCGGAGAGCTAGATTTGCCTCAATTATTTGTCTCTTTCCTTCAGCTTTTCTCAAATTAGCTTCCGCTATTTCAAGAGTTTGCTGAGCTTCTTGTGGATCAATATCACTACCCCTTTCCGCATCATTTACTAAAACAGTGATTTCATTATTGCCTATTCTAGCAAAACCACCCATTAGAGCCATCGTTAACCATTGGTCCTTAAGGCGGATTCTCAAAATCCCTATATCTACAGCTGTAGCAACAGGAGCATGATTTGGTAATACGCCAATTTGACCACTATTTGTAGATAAAATGATTTCTTTCACTTCTGAATCCCAAACAATTCGATTAGGGGTCAGTACACAAAGATTTAAAGTCATTTCTTCAAATTGCTCTCCATTTCTAAGTTCATAGCCTTCGCGGTAGCTTCATCGATATTACCGACTAAATAAAAGGCCTGTTCAGGAAGACCATCTAATTCTCCCGAAAGGATCAATTGAAACCCTCTAATGGTTTCTGCTAGACCAACATATTTCCCCGGAGAACCGGTAAACACTTCGGCTACAAAAAAGGGTTGTGATAAGAAACGTTCAATTTTCCGCGCTCTTGCTACGGTTAAACGATCCTCTTCGGATAATTCGTCCAACCCAAGGATAGCTATAATGTCCTGAAGCTCTTTATAACGTTGTAAAGTTTCTTTAACTCTTTGCGCAGTTTCATAATGTTCCTCGCCAACGATCCGAGGTTGAAGCATAGTTGAAGTTGAATCTAAAGGATCGACTGCTGGATAGATCCCTTTGGCAGCCAATCCTCTTGATAGTACGGTAGTAGCATCTAAATGTGCAAATGTCGTAGCAGGGGCAGGATCGGTCAAATCGTCTGCGGGTACATAAACTGCTTGAATAGAAGTTATGGACCCCTTTTTTAGAAGTAATTCTTTTTGTAAAGAGCCCATTTCAGTACTCAGGGTGGGTTGATAACCGACAGCGGAAGGCATTCTACCCAATAAAGCCGATACTTCGGATCCTGCTTGGACGAAACGGAAGATATTGTCGATAAATAGAAGTACGTCTTGTTCATTAACATCTCGGAAATATTCCGCCATCGTTAGGGCAGTCAAACCAACCCTCATGCGAGCTCCCGGCGGCTCATTCATCTGGCCGTAAACTAGAGCTACTTTTGATTCTGCAATATTTTCTTCATTAATCACCCCGGATTCTTTCATTTCCATGTAAAGATCATTTCCTTCACGAGTACGTTCACCCACTCCGCCAAATACGGATACGCCCCCGTGGGCTTTGGCAATATTGTTAATCAATTCCATAATGAGTACTGTTTTACCAACCCCAGCTCCCCCAAATAGTCCTATTTTTCCCCCACGGCGATAAGGTGCTAAAAGATCTACTACTTTAATTCCTGTTTCAAAAATAGATAATTTTGTATCTAACTGTATAAAGGCGGGCGCAGATCGATGAATAGGAAATGTGGTACGAGTATCTACAGGACCTAAATTATCAACAGGCTCTCCAAGCACGTTGAAAATTCTTCCCAGAGTCGCTCCACCGACCGGAACGCTTAGAGGAGCTCCCGTATCAATCACTTCCATTCCTCTCATCAGACCATCTGTAGCACTCATAGCTACAGCCCTGACCCGATTATTTCCTAATAATTGCTGTACCTCACAAGTCACATTAATTGGTTGACCGGCAGTATCTTGGCCTTTAACTACCAGGGCGTTATAAATATTAGGCATTTTGCCCGGCGGAAAGGCTACATCTAGTACCGGACCGATTATTTGGATGATACGCCCCTGGTTTTTTTTTTCAAGCGTGGAAACCCCAGAACCAGAAGTAGTAGGATTAATTATCATAATAAAAATATATGTCGAAATTTTTTTTTGTGAAAATTATCGAATTCAAAAAAAAATGTCCGATAACACGTCGATCGGTTAATTCAATAACAAATAGGAGTTGGCATTCGATTTCGTTAGTGCATCCAATCGAATCCAATTCAATTGTTTACTTATGTTTACTTATTCAATTTCAATGAGTGAATTTGCAAGGGCAACCAAGCTGTTTTGAAAATTTCAAGTGGATGGATGATGAATAAGGATCTTGAGAAAGTTTTTCATTTGTCTATAATGATAGACAATCTCATCTATATTATATAAAATATTCTATGGAATTCGAACCCGAACTCTATTTACATTACGATTCATTATTTCTATCTTATTGGCTCTTCTTCATTTTTATTTCAGCATTTAGGACTATCCTATAGACGCCTATTCCTTTCTTTTCGTTTTTTTATACCCTTCCATCATCATTTCATAGACGAATTGCCCCTATTTTCACATCTAGGATTTACATATAGAACATATACACTGTCAAGGGGGAATTTCTTATTAGTTAGATTAGGTATTTCTATTCCAAAAAAGGTAAAAAAAAAATGGGGTTGCGCTATATATATGAAAGAGTATACAATAATGATGTGTTTGGTAAATCAAATACCATGGTCTAATAATCAAACATTCTGATTAGTTGATAATATTAGTATTAGTTGGGAAGTTTGTGAAAGATTCCTGTGAAAAGTTTCATTAACGCCCAATTCATTCGTGTCGAGTAGACCTTGTTGTTGTCAGAATTCTTAATTCATGAGTTGTAGGGAGGGATTTATGTCACCACAAACAGAGACTAAAGCAAGTGTTGGATTCAAAGCGGGTGTTAAAGAGTACAAATTGACTTATTATACCCCTGAATACGAAATCAAAGATACTGATATCTTGGCAGCATTCCGAGTAACTCCTCAACCTGGAGTTCCGCCCGAAGAAGCAGGGGCCGCGGTAGCTGCCGAATCTTCGACTGGTACATGGACAACTGTGTGGACCGATGGGCTTACCAGCCTTGATCGTTACAAAGGGCGATGCTACTACATCGAGCCCGTTTGGGAGAAAAAAAGATCAATATATCTGTTATGTAGCTTACCCTTTAGACCTTTTTTTTGAAGAAGGTTCTGTTACTAACATGTTTACTTCCATTGTAGGAAATGTATTTGGATTCAAAGCCCTACGTGCTCTACGTCTGGAAGATCTGCGTATCCCTACTGCTTATATTAAAACTTTCCAAGGCCCGCCTCATGGGATCCAAGTTGAAAGAGATAAATTGAACAAGTATGGTCGTCCTCTGTTGGGATGTACTATTAAACCGAAATTGGGGTTATCTGCTAAAAACTATGGTAGAGCAGTTTATGAATGTCTTCGCGGTGGACTTGATTTTTTACCAAAGATGATGAAAACGTGAACTCCCAGCCATTTATGCGTTGGAGAGATCGCTTCTTATTTTGTGCCGAAGCACTTAATAAAGCACAGGCTGAAACAGGTGAAATCAAAGGGCATTATTTGAATGCTACTGCGGGTACATGCGAAGAAATGATGAAAAGGGCTGTGTATTTGCTAGAGAATTGGGAGTTCCTATCGTAATGCATGACTACATAACAGGAGGATTCACTGCCAATACTAGCTTGGCTCATTATTGCCGAGATAATGGCTTACTTCTTCACATTCACCGTGCAATGCATGCAGTTATTGATAGACAGAAGAATCATGGTATGCACTTCCGTGTACTAGCTAAAGCGCTACGTCTGTCCGGTGGAGATCATATTCACGCCGGTACCGTAGTAGGTAAACTTGAAGGAGAAAGAGAAATTACTTTAGGCTTTGTTGATTTACTGCGTGATGATTTTATTGAAAAAGATCGAAGTCGCGGTATTTATTTCACTCAAGATTGGGTCTCTCTGCCGGGTGTTATTCCCGTGGCTTCCGGGGGTATTCACGTTTGGCATATGCCTGCTCTGACCGAGATCTTTGGGGATGATTCCGTACTACAGTTCGGCGGAGGAACTTTAGGACACCCTTGGGGTAATGCGCCAGGTGCTGTAGCTAACCGAGTCGCTCTAGAAGCATGTGTACAAGCTCGTAATGAAGGACGTGATCTTGCTGCTGAGGGTAATGCAATTATCCGCGAGGCTTGCAAATGGAGTCCTGAACTAGCTGCCGCTTGTGAGGTATGGAAAGAGATCAAATTTGAATTTAAACCAGTGGATACTTTGGATGAGGAAAATAAAAACTAATTACTCTCCGTTCTCTTCTCTTAATTGAATTGCAATTAAACTCGGCCCAATCTTTTACTAAAAGGATTGAGCCGAATACAAAGATTCTATATGCATGTATTTTGGATAAATACATATATCTCTAGATATAGAAAGATTTAAAATAGAAATCGAAGACTCCAATTTTTCTCAAATTTTTCTATTGGTGTCTTGGATCCACAATAAAACCCATGGATCCTTAGGATTGGTATATTCTTTTATATATCCGGTAGTTTCCCCGAATAAAGCGAAGTATCACAAATCTTTCGACCCATCCTGTATATTGTCTTTTTCGTTCCGTGTTGGAATAGACCCTTAATTTCTTACTTGTTATTAGTTAGTTATTAGACGATATTTTGCGAAAAATATTTGTTCTAGTAGAGAACAAATATTTCTTTTTTTTTTTTGTTCGATGTGAAGACAGAGGAAAAAACACCTTTTATAATTATATTAAATTTATAATCAAAGGGGATTCCATCCTATTCATATATAGTGAAGTCTTACTATAGTGAAGTCTTACCCCTGGATCCTCACAAAAGAGAATTCTTTTTCACACTTCCTATTAGTAATGATTGAATTTCTATGTTTAGTTTGATAGAAAATAAGATATTCAAATAAAAATAAAAAATTGTGGATCGAATGACTATTCATCTATTGTATTTTTTATACAAATAGGGGGCAAGAAAACTCTATGGAAAGGTGTTGGTGTAATTCGATGGTCTTTAAGAAGGAGTTCGAGCGCAGGTATGGGATAAAGAAATTAACGGACCATCTTGGTCCTATGGAAAATACTAGTGAAAGTGAAGATCCGAATAGAAAAGGTAGGGCTAAAAACATTCATAGTTGGAGCGGTCGTGACAATTCTAGTTACAGTAATGTGGATCCTTTATTTGGCGCCAAAGACATTCGGAATTTCATCTCTGATGATACTTTTTTAGTTAGGGATAGTAATGGAGACAGTTATTCTATCTATTTTGATATTGAAAATCATATTTTTGAGATTGACAATGATCATTCTTTTCGGAGTGAATTCGAAAGTTCTTTTTCTAGTTATCGCAATTCAAATTATCTGAATAATGGATCGACGAATGAAGATTCCTTATACACTCGTTACATGTACGATACTCAATCTAGTTGGAATAATCATATTACTAGTTGCATTGACAGTTATCTTCAGTCTCAAATCTGTATTGATACGCCCACTGTAAGTGATAGCAGTGACAGTTACATTTCTAGGTGCGTTTTTTCAGAAACGTAAAACTAGTAGTGAACCCAGTATACGAACCCGCGCGAAGAGCGGTGATTTAACTCTAAGAGCTAGCGATCTCGATGTAAATCCAAAATACAAGCAGTTGTGGGTTTAATGCGAAAATTGTTATGGATTAAATTATAAGAAACTTTTGAAATCACAAATTAATATTTGTGAACAATGTGGATATCATTTGAAAATGAGTAGTTCAAAAAGAATCGAAGTTTCGATCGACCGCAGTACTTGGGATCCTATGGATGAAGACATGGTCTCCGGGGATCCCATTGGATTTCGTTCGGAGGAGGAGACTTATAAAGATCGTATTGATTTTTATCAAAGAAAGATAGGATTAACCGAGGCTGTTCAAACAGGCGTAGGTCAACTAAAAATGGTATTCCCGTAGCAATTGGGGTTATGGATTTTCAATTTATGGGGGTAGTATGGGATCCGTAGTCGGGGAGAAAATAACCCGTTTGATTGAGTACGCTACCAATCAATTTATACCTCTTATTGTAGTGTGCGGGGGGGGCGCGCATGCAAGAAGGAAGTTTGAGCTTGATATGCAAATGGCTAAAATCTCGTCTGCCTTATATGATTACCAATCAAATAAAAAGTTATTGTATGTATCAATCCTTACATCTCCTACTACCGGTGGGGTAACAGCTAGTTTTGGTATGTTGGGAGATATTATTATTGCTGAACCAAATTCCTACATTGCATTTGCGGGTAAAAGAGTAATTGAACAAACATTGAATAAAACGATACCCGAAGGTTCACAAGCTTCTGAATATTTATTCCAGAAGGGCTTATTTGACCTAATCGTACCACGTAATCTTTTAAAAAGTGTTCTGAGTGAGTTATTTAAGCTCCACGCCTTCTTTCCCTTGAATTCCAATTCAATGCACTAGGTTCAATTATTTTATTTGTAGCAAACAAGTAATTTACTCATCGGAATCTAAGAATGAAGTTTTCTTTGGTGACCTAAGATCTAATTGTAGAAAGAATCAAAAGTTGCGGATAACTCTTTACACAAATAAATGCAGAAAAATAATCAAATGGATTATCATATGTATCTTTCATGTAGATAGACGAATAAGTCCATTTTTTGAGTTCTACATTCCTTGGACTTATTCTATATACTCAATTAGATACTTACTATCTGCAATAAGAATTTTCATTAATAATAACTAGGAATTCATACTAATTACAATTATTAATTATAATTAGTATAAATAAAAAATATGATATTAAAAAAAAATAAGAACAGGTACAAATAGTAAATCGAGGTACCCATTTTATGACAACTTTCCAATTTCCCTCTATTTTTGTGCCTTTAGTAGGTCTAGTATTTCCGGCAATTGCAATGGCTTCTTTATTTCTTCATGTTCAAAAAAACAAGATTGTTTAGATCTGAGGGGACCCAATCTCATCCGTTTTTTTGAAACTTAGACTTGTAGCATAACACATATATTTATTTCGTGAAATAAGGTAGAACATCCGGATTTCTGCCGAACATAAAGGAAAAAGCTCTTATGCCTGCAGAAAATGATCTATGGGTAACGGAATTCTAGCTAGTTTGAAATAGATCAGGACTGCTGGATACCAAAAATGTAAAGTTGGTGGATCTATATGTATATCTTTATATCGGGATCGTAGGAAGGGTGTATTATTATTTTAGATCTAACCAATTTGAGGAATTACTCCTAAAGGTTCCCATCAAACTAGTGCTAGTTCACATTAAACTAGTGCTAGTTGATGAAAGTCCATTCGGAAACAAAAAAAGTAAAGTCAAAACCATTTTGGGTATTCTCTCAATTCCAATAAAATGCAATCGGATCAAGTATGAGTTGGCGATCAGAACATATATGGATAGAACTTATAACGGGGTCTCGAAAACTAAGTAATTTTTGCTGGGCGCTTATCGTTTTTTTAGGTTCATTAGGATTCTTATTGGTTGGAACTTCCAGTTATCTTGGTAGAAATTTGATATCTTTTGTTCCATCTCAGCAAATCATTTTTTTTCCACAAGGGATCGTGATGTCTTTCTACGGGATCGCGGGTCTCTTTATTAGTTCCTATTTGTGGTGCACAATTTCCTGGAATGTAGGTAGTGGTTATGATCAATTCGATAGAAAGGAAGGAATGGTGTGTATTTTTCGGTGGGGATTTCCTGGAAAAAATCGTCGCATATTCCTCCGATTCCGTATAAAAGATATCCAATCCGTTAGAATAGAAGTTAAAGAGGGTATTTATGCTCGCCGTATCCTTTATATGGACATCAGAGGCCGGGGGGCTATTCCGTTGACCCGTACTGATGAGAATTTGACTCCACGAGAAATTGAACAAAAAGCCGCGGAATTGGCCTATTTCTTGCGCGTACCAATTGAAGTCTTTTGAGAAAAGGATTGGGCTGAAGAACGAATGCTTTCTCCGCAGATAACTCATATATTGTAAATTCTTTTTATCAATCGACTTTTTGATCATCACACTATCTTTCTCTCAATTATTGTATATTTTGTATTATTTCTTCAGTCGAATTCGAAGTGGAGTCTTAGTCTATTTCTGTATTCTTTCTACATTCAAACAAAATCACAAATAAAATAGATTCATAGGTTTGATACCTTGTCTAGAACTCATGTTTGGTTTGAAAGAAATATTGGATCGCATAGAGTCGACAAATAATTCAAAATTCACAGGTGAAAAATGGCAAAAAAGAAAGCATTCACTCCTCTTTTGTATCTTGCATCTATAGTATTTATGCCCTGGTGGATTTCTCTCTCATTTACTAAAAGTATGGAATCTTGGGTTACTAATTGGTCGAATACGGGTCAATCCGAAATTTTTTTGAATGATATGCAAGAAAAAAGTATTCTAGAAAAGTTCATAGAATTAGAGGAAATCCTCTTCTTGGAAGAAATGGTCAAGGAATACTCGGAGACACATCTACAAAAGCTTCCTATAGAAATCCACAAAGAAACGATCCAATTAATCAAGATACACAATGAGGATTGTATCCATACGATTTTGCACTTCTCAACAAATCTAATCTGTTTTGTTATTCTAAGTGGTTATTCTATTTTAGGTAATCAAGAACTTGTTATTCTTAACTCTTGGACTCAAGAATTCCTATATAACTTAAGTGACACAGTCAAAGCTTTTTTGATTCTTTTATTAACCGATTTATGTATCGGATTTCATTCCCCCCATGGTTGGGAACTAATGATTGGTTCTGTCTACAAAGATTTTGGATTTGGTCATAATGATCAAATTATATCTGGTCTTGTTTCCACTTTTCCAGTTATTCTCGATACTATTTTTAAATATTGGATTTTTCGTTATTTAAATCGTGTATCTCCGTCACTTGTAGTTATTTATCATTCAATGAATGATTGATAAACGATCCGTCGATATTAATCCAATTAGAATGTTTCTTACTTTGTAGTTCTACATAAGTATTAAAAACAGGGGGATTTTCATACTATTTTCATAGTATACTTATACTATAGTATTCTAGTAAAATGATTCCAATAAATAGCAGAATCTTGGACAGGGAACTATACTAGCGACCCGCCAAATTTATTGTAGAAATTTTCGGATCAATGATTAGACCATGCAAACTAGAAAGACTTTTTCTTGGATAAAGGAACATATTACTCGATTTTTTTCCGTATCGCTCATGATATATATCATAACTCGGACATCCATTTCAAGTGCATATCCCATTTTTGCGCAGCAGGGTTATGAAAATCCAAGAGAAGCGACTGGGCGTATTGTATGTGCCAACTGCCATTTAGCTAATAAGCCCGTGGATATTGAGGTTCCACAGGCGGTACTCCCTGATACTGTATTTGAAGCAGTTGTTCGAATTCCTTATGATAAGCAAGTGAAACAAGTTCTTGCTAATGGTAAGAAAGGGGGTTTGAATGTGGGGGCTGTTCTTATTTTACCGGAGGGGTTTGAAGTAGCTCCTCCCGATCGTATTTCTCCCGAGATAAAAGAAAAGATAGGCAATTTGTCTTTTCAGAGCTATCGCCCTAATAAACAAAATATTATTGTGATAGGGCCTGTCCCCGGTCAGAAATATAGTGAAATCGCCTTTCCTATTCTTTCCCCCGACCCCGCTACTAAGAAAGATGTTCACTTCTTAAAATATCCTATATACGTAGGGGGGAATAGGGGAAGGGGCCAGATTTATCCCGACGGAAGCAAGAGTAACAATACAGTTTATAATGCTACAGGGGCGGGCATAGTAAGTAAAATCATACGAAAAGAAAAAGGGGGATATGAAATAACCATAACAGATCCATCGGATGGACGTGAAGTGGTTGATATTATCCCTCCGGGACCCGAAGTTCTTGTTTCAGAGGGTGAATCCATCAAATTTGATCAACCATTAACGAGTAATCCTAATGTGGGTGGATTTGGTCAGGGAGATGCCGAAATAGTACTTCAAGATCCATTACGTGTCCAAGGTCTTTTGGTCTTCTTGGCATCTGTTATTTTGGCCCAAATCTTTTTGGTTCTTAAAAAGAAACAGTTCGAGAAGGTTCAATTGGCCGAAATGAATTTCTAGACTCGCGGATTTATGGACATCAGGTTCTGAAAAAGAACAAAATTGTTGTTTTCAATTATGTATGATCAAAAAAGAAAAACCTTTTATTTACCTGCTCTTTTTCTACGAGCTTCGGGGAATCGAATCCCTTGTACCGCATTCCTAGTCATAATAGGTATATTTTTGGTTGAAGAAGACTATTTTATTTGACTTTATGACTTGACCACCCCCTTCTTTGTTTTTTTTAGCCAAATGGAATTGATAGGACTATGTTACGGTTGCCAGATTTTAATGTCATAAAACAGATCCATTTTATTCTATTTGAAATAGAATAAAATGGGGATAGATATAAGTAGGCGGGTAATAGAACGAACTAAAAATGCGAATGCGTGGGACAAAGAATTCTCGCAGACATTATTTGTCTTCCTAGTCTTCGACACAAGAAAGGGAATTTTTTATCTACACCCCTTATCTTGTGTCGAAAGAGTAATGATTTTTCATCCTGTTCGTCAAATCGTCAAAAATTCCTAGTCTTGGTTTCGGGTTTCCAGGTGTATCAGAACTTTTTTTCGATTTATTACGTACAATAACAATAAAATCGAAATTAAAATAAATATAAAATTTTAAAATGAAAATAAAGTAAAAGTAGTGGACAAAAAAAAGAAAACTTATTGAATGAATTTTCCATTTTTCTGAGATACTAAAAAAATATAGGGTAAGAGTTAAGAGTATAAAAAATAGAAAGTATTTGTACGATATCTAATCTACAGAAATATATAGAATCCAGGAAATTGGGCGATTCCCCCCTTTGTTCTAAGTACCCATAGATACTCTCAAGATCGAGGAAGAGGTGTTCTGAATCAATCAATGAAGTTCATTTTTCAATAGCATCATCAGAAAAAATAGAATGGAGTTTTTTGAACTAGCAGAAACAGAGTCAGTTAGATGAAAAAAAAGACTCTGTTTATTAAGAACCCAACGGGGCCTTTCCCCTCGAATCAGACAAACTAAAGAAGGGAATCCCGTTGAGTTCCTACGCTTTCAGGTCTACAACTCCATTCATCCGATTACTACAGGGATGAACCTAATCCGGAATATGAACCATAAAAGAAAATACCTAGTAAACCGATCACAATAATACCCGTTACAGTACCTATTATCCAAAGAGGAATCCTTCCAGTAGTATCGGCCATTTACTCCGTGTCCCTCCAATTTATTTCATCAAGTGGTCATGCTAGAGACATAAACAGTCGTGGATAATTATGAGATGAGATCCTTCCGAATGGGCTAAGAGAATGCCTAGAATTATTATTTATTTTCT
>JBBCBC010000032.1:13134268-13136768 GCA_037126765.1 Stenogyne calaminthoides
AAATTTGATACACAATAGAAGGATCGAATGGAAGAAGGAATTCCATTTACTATCTAAAAACAAGCCATTCGATCCTATTCACTGGACTAATCATTCATACTGGAAGCGGTTTCTTGCTTGTATCAGCTCATGATCTAAACGAGTCGCACATACACCCTAGTACATGTTCCTCGACGCTGAGGGCATCCCCCAAGAGCGGGGGATTTTGTGACATTTCGAATGGACTGTCTTGTATTTCTAATAAGTTGTTTAATAGTCGGCATGTTGAATATATACATAATGGGCTGGTTTAGATTGATCCTAACCGGATGATTATGAATTTTTTTATTTAATAGTTAAACTCGGAGATAAAATATCAAATCACGGATTTGCAAAAAATCCATTTTTTTTATTCAACTGCTACAAGATCAACAATTCCATAAGCTTGGGCTTCTGTTGCTGACATAAAAACGTCTCTTTCCATGTCTTCAGATATAACCCATAAAGGTCTGCCCGTCCTTTGTACATAAACCCTTGTGAGGGTTTCGCGTAGTTTGAGCAGTTCTTCCGCTTCCAGGATAAATTCTCCCGTCTGCGCCTCATAAAAAGAACTCGCGGGTTGATGGATCATTACCCTGATGATAGAAGGTTTCTTTATCTGATGTGATGAAAGGCACAGAAAAGGAATATCAAGAATAATAGGAAAAAAAGATAGAATTGAACAACCGTACGGGCATCATCTTTTGTGCATTGCGGCGGCTATACAATCAAATTGACCCTTACTCTCCAGATAAAAATAGAATCTATCAGCCCCAGAGGGGTAAATGGTCAAATTGCCACCCTTCCTTTTGGAGGAATTCAAAAATACTGTGATGGCTCCGTTGCTTTTCTATTTGAAAATGGATTTTTTTCTTTGATTCAGCAATCCCAAAGTTTCTTTTTGATCCAACCAAAAAGGGGAAAATTTGGTTTTTTTGCACTTTTTTTTTTTATAACTTAAATTAAGAGCCTTTCGGTGTGAAAATAACCAAGTTTGTAACGCTGAGTTGGACTTCCGATAGATAAGAGAAAATCGGAAATATCTTTTATCTCATACTACTCTCTCGATACATAATCGAATCTTTTGAAAAAAAAAAAAAACAATGCAAAATTTTTTCATATCGAATTCGAAGTGCCATGCTATTATTACTTAATATTCATATTGCGAAGGCATAGTTTTCTTTTTTCTCTCAAATAAAAAAACCCATTGGCGCAAAGCGTGAGGGAATGCTAGACGTTTGGTAATTTCTCCTCCAACCAGGATAAAAGATCCCATTGACGCGGCCAATCCCATGCATATTGTATGGACCTCTGGTCGCACAAATTGCATAGTATCATAAACAGCTACTCCGGGTATTACCCATCCGCCAGGAGAGTTTATAAACAAATATAGATCTTTGGTATCATCCTCGATACTGAGATATACCATAAGACCAATAAGTTGATTCGAGATCTCGCTATTAACTTCTTGGCCTAAAAAAAGTAATCTTTCTCGATAAAGTCGGTTGAGTAGGGCAAAATTGTATCCCTTAGAAACCGTACATGCACCTTTTGGTGCATACGGTTCAAAAAAAATAGCGAAAAAAAAGAATCAATGTATAGATTAAGGGCTTTTTCTTCGATTTTTCAATAAAGACGGATTTTTATTTCTTCTTTATAATATAATAGAAAAACCTATCGAATTCACTTTTCATTGATGTATTGTTTCATCGAGATTCAATCCAAATCACGATGGTATTTTCTTGTTCCTGAATGGGTCTCTTTCATCTTTTTAGGTTTATGCTCTACTCCGGGTAAAGATCCACCCCATTTGGATTTGCACATATAGGACAAATCTTTTCACCACCATTTCTTTTTGTTATGACTTTCCAAATAACAAACAGGAATCATTTAGGATACACGTAGTAATCCTAGATATATTACCAATTGGGTTTTTTCTAAACGGAGCCTGGATACTTCATTTTTTGAGTCCAATCAAAGTCAACCATAAATTATTCTAATTGATAATAGTACTAGGAATTCCTCCAAACAATGCATCTAATTGCACTTCACGCTCCAATTTATGGATGATTCCATTTCTCCTTCTTGGGCAAAACAGAGGATATCTCGATCGGGGTAGAGAACGGGGAAATCCCATATGACCCAATATATCTGACAAGTCGCACTATACGTCAACCCAAGATGCATCTTCCTCTCCAGGACTTCGGAAAGGTACTTTTGGAACACCAATTGGCATAAATTGAAAGAAAAAAGAACTAAATCCTATATTTCACTTTGATGTGGAAACGTAACAATGTGGTTTTATTGTCTTTATAGTATTGTCTTTATCATATTTATTTTATCCATAGATTAGAAAAATTCAGAAAGAAAGACAAAAAACTAAAGGAAATTTTTTACGAATAGGCCTTTCGAATGATAAACGCATTTACTCATAGAAAGTGGTATCAATCCACCATTGCGTATTGGTACTTATCGAGTATAG
>JBBCBC010000032.1:13141768-13146768 GCA_037126765.1 Stenogyne calaminthoides
CTGTATTAAGAGCTAAATTGGCTAAAGGTATGGGTCATAATTATTACGGAGAACCCGCATGGCCCAATGATCTTTTGTATATTTTTCCAGTAGTAATTCTAGGTACTATTGCATGTAACGTAGGCTTGGCGGTTCTAGAACCGTCAATGATTGGTGAACCGGCAGATCCATTTGCAACCCCTCTGGAAATATTGCCTGAATGGTATTTCTTTCCCGTATTTCAAATACTTCGTACAGTGCCCAATAAATTATTGGGTGTTCTTTTAATGGTTTCAGTACCCGCGGGATTATTAACAGTACCCTTTTTTTAGAGAATGTTAATAAATTCCAAAATCCATTTCGCCGTCCAGTAGCGACAACCGTCTTTTTGATTGGTACCGCAGTCGCTCTTTGGTTGGGTATTGGTGCAACATTACCTATTGATAAATCCCTAACTTTAGGTCTTTTTTAATTTGATTCGAGTGTGAAATAACGACGACGTATGTATCTAGGGAATAGGTGCTTCAAAGCGAATTTTCCCTAGATACATCTATTCAATAAAATTATCAATTTATTTCGAATATATGAATTGTGCTACAGATTCAACTCTTATATCTTAATTAAATCCAATTGATTTAAAACTTGTTTTTTGGTAAATCAATTGCGAAATGTTTTTCTAGAATGCCCAATATCTGTTTTACATCTTCTAGGCGAAAATGTTCCATTTTCATAAGATCCTCTTGACTGTTATTCAAAAGGTCCACTAATGTATATATATTGGACCTTTTGAGGCAATTATAAACCCTGGGAGACAATTCGGATTGATCAATAAAAATCGACTTTAATGCTATTTTATTTTTTTTTTTTTCGTACTTTATCCAATTTATCGTGAAAAGTCAAAGGGATAAAGGAACCGTGTATTGATTGTCCTCTAAAGGTAAGTTTTTTTCTTCCTTATATAAAAAGGGAATAAACAAATCAATCAAATTCCGGGAGGCTTCATGAAGTGCTTCTTTCGGAGTTAAACTCCCATTTGTCCATATTTCGAGAAATAGTATCTCTTGTTTTTCAGTCCCATTTTCATAGGAATGAATACTATGATTCACGTTTCGAACAGGCATGAATACAGCATCTATAGGATAACTTCCATCTTGAAAGGTATGTGGCATTTTGATAAGATATCCGCGATTTCTCTCGATTTCTAATCCAATACACAAATTAATGGGGTTCCACTAAGCTAGCTATATGTTGTGTATTGTCGATTATTTCGACATAAGGCGGTAAGATGATATCTTGAGCAGTTACATATCCAGGGCCCCTAGCGCAAATCGACGCGCCACAAGTTCCGTATAGATTACTTCTCAATACAATTTCTTTCAAATTCATTATAATTTCGTGGACCGATTCTTGAATACCCGTTATAGTCGAATATTCATGCGGGACATTCTCAGATTTTACGCGTGTGATACATGTTCCTTCTATTTCTCCAAGCAAAGCTCTTCTCATCGCAATGCCTATTGTGTCGGCCTGTCCTTTCATAAGTGGAGATAGAATAAAGCGCCCGTAATAAAGACGTTTACTGTCTATTCTTGATTCAACACACTTCCACTGCAGCGTCCGAGTAGATACTGTTACTTTCTCTCGAACCATAGTAATAATATTTTATTTGTTATTTGATTGAATTATTTATTTCTCTTGTTTCTCTTGAAATTCCTTCACTCCTCATTTACACACACACGTCTTTTTTTTGGAGGTCTACAGCCGTTATGTGGCATGGGGGTTACATCCCGCACAAAAGTTAATAGTATACCACTTCTACGAATAGCTCGTAATGCGGCGTCTCTTCCGAGACCGGGCCCTTTTATCATGACTTCGGCTCGTTGCATACCTTGATCGACTACTGTACGAATAGCATTTGCCGCTGCAGTTTGAGCGGCAAAGGGCGTCCCCTTCTCGTACCCTTGAATCCACAAGTACCGGACGAGGACCAGGAAACCACCCGACCCCGTACATCTGTAACCGTGACAATAGTATTATTGAAACTTGCTTGAACATGAATAACTCCCTTTGGTATTCTACGTGAACTTTTACGTGAACCAATACGTACGTTTCTACGTGAACCAATTCTCGGTACAGCTTTTGCCATATTGTAGCATCTCATAAATATGAATCAGAAATATATGGAATATATCCATTTGATGTCAAAACAGATTCTTTATTTGTACGTTTAGTCCTTTAGTGAGTCTGATTATCCTTGTCTTTGTTTATGTCTCGGGTTCGAGCAAATTACTCTAATGCGCCCCCGTCTGCGGATTAGTCGACATTTTTCACAAATTTTACGAACGGAGGCTCTTATTTTCATATTTTTCATTCCTTATCTTAATTCTGAATCTACTTCTTGGTAGAAAATAAGTTTCTTGAAATTTTTAATCTCGAATCGTATTGAATAAAAACCACCTAATCTTTCGAATCCTTGTTTCGGAGTCGATAAATTATACGTCCTCTAGTTGAATCATAACGACTTACTTCAATTTTGACTTTATCTCCTGGCAGTATCCGTATAAAACTACGTCGGATCTTTCCTGAAACATAACCAATAATCAGATCTTCATTATCTAACCGAACACGGAACATGCCGTTGGGAAGCGATTCGGTAATTAAACCCTCATGAATCCATTTTTGTTCTTTCATTTCAGGTAAAGCCCCCTTGAAGTATCAACTAATGTAGGAGAAACGATATTAGACAACTCACCCCTTTCTTTTTTTTTTTACAAATAGGAAGAGGTTTCAGATCCCATTTGGATATTAAAAGGATTACCATATATAACATAAAATTTCTCCGCCGATTCTTTCTAGTCGAGCCTCCCGATCTGTCATTATACCTCGAGAAGTAGAAAGAATTACAATCCCCATTCCACCTAAAATTCTAGGAATTCGTTGAGAGTTAGAATAGATTCGCAGACCGGGCCGGCTGATCCGTTTTAAATTTAAAAAATTTCTACAGGTATGGGGTCTTTTGCTATTCCTTCTATTATGTCGCAGGGTTAAAACCAAAAAATTTTTGTTTTTTTCTCGATGTTTTCTGACGTTTTCGAGAAAACCTTCTCGGAAAAGTATTTTAACAATATTTTCGGTAATATTAGTAGATGCTATACGAACAACTCTTTTTCTATCCATATCCGCATTTCGTATAGAGGTTATTATCTCAGCAATAGTGTCTCTACCCATGATGAAGTAAAATTTTTGGTGCCTCAAAATTGGATATAATTAACATGTTTTTTTATTGGTTTATGAATATGAATTTCTCAAGGTATATGCGTGAGACATAAGCTACGAATTAATCTAGTTCTTAATCTATATCTATTTCTTTTCAAATATCTCAAAGATATCAGGATCCTATTTTATAATACCTCGGGAGCTAATGAAACTATTTTAGTAAAATTGAATTGTCTCAATTCGCGGGGGATTGCACCAAAAATTCGAGTTCCTTTTGGATTCCCTTCTTGATCAATCACAACTGCAGCATTGTCATCATATCGTATTATCATACCGCTGTCACGTTTAAGTTCTTTACAGGTACGAACAATTACAGCTCTTACTACTTCTGATTTTTCTAGGGGCATGTTTGGTACTGCTTCTTTGATCACAGCAACAATAACGTCACCAATATGAGCATATCGGCGATTACTAGCTCCTATGATTCGAATACACATCAATTTGCGAGCCCCGCTGTTATCTGCTACATTTAAATGGGTCTGAGGTTGAATCATATGAATTTTTGAGTCTATTCTTCCAATGCAAAGGATGAAGAAAATAAAAGAAATATTTTTTGTCCAAAAAAAGAAACCTGCGGTTTTCTTTCATTCCCAAGACTCGTTTGTGTTGGTTCTACATTTTTATCCCAAAATAATAAATTGAGTTCGTATAGGCATTTTTGATGCTGCTATTAAAATAGCCCTTCTCGCTATATTTTCAGTTACTCCGCCCATTTCATATAGTATTCGACCCGGTTTAACAACAGCTACCCAATATTCAGGGGATCCTTTCCCCGAGCCCATACGTGTTTCGGCGGGTCTTATTGTAACTGGTTTGTCTGGAAATATACGGACCCAAATTTTTCCACCGCGGCGTGCATTTCGTGTCATTGCTCGCCGACCCGCTTCGATTTGTCTAGATGTGATCCAAGCAGGCTCAAGCGCCTGAAGAGCATATTTACCGAAACAAATATGATTACCTCGATAAGATATTCCCTTCATTCGTCCTCTATGTTGTTTACGGAATCTAGTTCTTTTGGGGTTATAATTGATGGTTGTTTCGGAAGTCCATCTCTACTACAGAACTGGACGTGAGAGTTTCTTCTCATCCAGCTCCTCGCGAATAAAAGGATTCAAAATGGACTTTCAATTAATTTGAATAGATATGAGAACATTTTTCTAAAAAATTTGATAAAAAAATCGTTTTTTTTGGAACGTCCTATTAAATCTTTCTTTTCTTTTGTCCTTTATCCAGGTTTACGAATTCCAATTAAAAAAAAAATTATCGCGGGCGAATATTGACTCTTGCAATCTCTATTTCAGTCCTAGCACTTGTTCGTCATTTCTCCGAATAGATGAATTGCTTTCCGGTTCATTTCGCCATCCCAACGAGTGAATCATTAAGATTCATTTGTTTAATAAAATCTTTTACATTCACAGGTTCCTTCGTCCCCACCACTTCGTACTAAATGGTTAGGTCAGAGTTCTACAACGAAGCTTCTAATTAAATTTCTTCTTCTTGAGTCAATCTTCTTAGTCTTTATTGGCTCGAAGCTCTTGAGTTTTTTCTTCTATAATCTACAAGAAGGATTCATTTACTATTTCATTATGGATGAATCAATTACTTTATTACACTGTCTTTTATGAGAGGACTCATAGACCTTACATATTGGAATTCTATATCATTGATATTTTTTTATCTCTTTCTCTCACCCTTCCATTTACCCACACTATTGTTCTGTATTTTGCTTTAAATTTAGAATTCAT
>JBBCBC010000032.1:13164268-13174268 GCA_037126765.1 Stenogyne calaminthoides
CATCAATCGATTTTGTAAGCTCGAGATATGGTGGTCATGGATTGGGAGAACCGATCTCGATTGCCCGATTTGTTTGAGATCGATTTGTCTCGATCGATTAGCACTCCCTCAATCTCTTCTTTTCGGGAGATCTTTGAGACAAGATCGATCTCCTGAAGTTGATCGATGGTGATTTGAGATGTAGGAATTGGATCCATCACTTGATCGAGGTTCGGTTGTTTTGTGCCTCCGGTGGTTGGTCGTGAACTGCGACACCAGTTCCACTTTCATCGGCCGACTCTGCATTCTCCATTTGCGTCTTTTTTGGAGCTTCTTGAGCGATCTCGGCTTTTCTTCTTGCAATTCCAACTTCACGTGGATCGAGCTTTCGCATTTATCGAGATATGAGCTCGTTGGTGATCCCACTTTGGCGGACTTCCTCATATCGAAGTCAAAATCTGCGAACTCATCGCACACCACCCATCATTCAACAAGTAAGATAAGATCGAGCTTTTTAATCGAGATCTCTCGGTGAGGATCTCATGACTTCTTCTCCGATAGCGGGATGGGCGACCGGTTGTGGATACATCTCATCAATCTCGTTCAATTCTTAGTCGACCATTTTTCCGGTGATGGTCTTTGTTGATCTGGATCTGAGGGAATTATCATCGGATTACATTGGATGAGATGTGGAGGCTTAGGTTGTCTTGAGTCGTGCGGAAGTTTATCGATTGGTTCGAAAAAGTGGCGATTTATATCTGGTTGGAGTTCATGGCGGTGAACTAGAGGGGTGACATTTTTTGACTTGAGGTTGAGGAGAAGGAGATTTAACAAATTTTGTGCTTCTACGGATGAAGCCCTCGGGTTGAAAGCTTGCTGTCACGATTCTGTTCTTTGTTCTTGTGACTCTGCATTTTCGGCGCTCTTTTCTTCGACTCATCTTCTAGTCTGCTAGAGTCATGGTAGCTTGCTTTGCTTTCTTTGGCCTCTTCTGGGGCCTTCACGATTTTCGTTTTTTTTTACGTGGAGCAAGCGGGTGTGGATGAGGCGACTTCTTTGCTCTTTCCTTTCTTGAGTTTTTGTTGGAGTGGGCTCCTTGTCATCGTCTGGTGGCCCATATATAAGCGAAGTTGATGAGAGGAAGGCATTGTAGGACTTGATCCATTAGATTCCATTCGGTAGCTTGGCGGTTTGTCCTTCAATATAATCGCAACCTTGTTGAGATTCGACTCTCTTTTTCGAGAAAGACTGCCTGGATTCATTGACTCCAAATTTTTCGTGTTCTTGGAGCAAGATGGCTTTGGGAAGCCGTGCAATTGATGTTCGGAGCCCCATCAATTATTCTTTGCCATCTTTGTACATTTTGGTGATGTGAGAGCATCCGGGCTAAATGAGATTCCCATGATCGTTCTTTGACGAATGTCAAACAACGATCTGTACTTTCTTTTTGAGCATTGGCACGATGAATCGGCTTTTCGATGTTTATCCGCCTCTCTTAAGAGCTCCTCTCGATTTCTTCATCCTCATTTCCCCAGAGTGTGCGGTGAGATTCGCCCTTTTTAAAGGCTGACGGAACCAGTCCGCATTTGTCGATCGATTTCTTCTCTCCGTTGATTGAGCGACATCGGTTCGTCTCACGGTTTTTTGTATCCACACTCAAATTCGCAAGAATTGAAGTGCTTCATCTTTGCATCCTTTGGAAGTGAGCAAAAGCAATATGTTTCGATCCGGCCTTCTTGAAATTTGTTCCACCTCCATGGATTCAGGATCCTCGGTGGTTCCAAATCGAACGAACTTATCCTCAAAGATCTTCGTTGTTGGCCCATGATAGTTGCACATGATCTTTCCTAGTCCATGAGTGGCCATCTGGTGAGATAGACTCATTAAATTTGTGCATAATCAATATCAATATCATACCGCGGAAAACAAAAGGCAATGAAGCAAAAATTCGAACAACAACTTTTGAAAACAATGTTTTTATCGGAAAGAAAGATTCATCATTAAGTTTAAAAGAAAATATTACCAGATTCAAATTTTCAGAGAAGATTTTGAACTCTAAGAAATCGTTTTGAAACGTAGAGAAAATTTGAAGTTTTTCAGTGAAAGTAATGCAAGTTTGTGAAGCGAAAAAAACTCGGTAAGGTTTGATGAATCTTATATAGAGGCGGAGGGTACAATAAGACAAGATTTTGAAGATCAATCGTTTTGAAAAGATTATACGCTCAGTTAGCGGTTTTGATCGTAGGGTCGAGGAAAACGACGCGACACAAAACTTTTGGATTTAAAAGCACGATCAAGTAGCGGTTAATACATGTACCCACGTCCGCATTAAATGATTTGCGAGTACACGTCCACAAGGATAGTGGATGCGGTAAAAGGCAAATAATATCGATCGATCCGATAAATAAGTAAAGAACAAGAGAAAAGAGATGCGTATCTGGTTGAGTGATGTTGTAATCAGTCAATATTACTTGTCAATGTTGATTCCACTTGTTGATCTTAATCATTACACCTAAGCCTTAAGAAATTTCGAATCGATCCTTTCAACCGATCTTCTCCATTTGATCGATTTGTTGAAACCGGGCTTAGCCGATCTTTTCTTGTACGTCTCGATTTCCTTTTGATCCTCCTTGATGGGTTGAAGTTCCCCTTCAACCCGATATTTTGACATAGATCGATATATCGATTTATTGGAGTTTCAAGCTCGGTGATCTCTCTCATCCGATCATGCTCGTAAGTAATCAAATTTTGGTTGACCTCATCTCGATTCTTTTGATTAAGCCAATTCTTGGGATAAGTGTTACCACCAAAACTTAGTCTAGAGTAGTAGCTTCTATTCCTAAGTAGGCGTGATTGACATGCGTAAATATAAATGCGAATCTCTCGATATG
Organism: Stenogyne calaminthoides; assembly: GCA_037126765.1. Lineage (NCBI taxonomy): Eukaryota > Viridiplantae > Streptophyta > Magnoliopsida > Lamiales > Lamiaceae > Stenogyne > Stenogyne calaminthoides. Next base: position 13,167,139 of record JBBCBC010000032.1, read on the forward strand.
TCAATCAACCGTAAATTTATGAGCGTGATTTCTACACTCTGTCCTTTTGATGCAAATTTCTCGGATAGGCTTCTTGAAATGAAAATTGCATTTGCATCCTTGCTTGGTCTCTATAAAATGGACCAATGTTTTACACAACATCACCCATTCACCATACTTATCTTCTTTGTAAGAATCATGTATCTTGGTGAACCCTTGTTTCCGGTGAGACTTCCGGCAAACACTTTTACACCCTTTTATATGGTTTCACCTTCTCAAATCAACCCTTTGCATCCCTTATTGCTGTTTTCTTCATCATCTTCGATTTCACATACGATTGCTGCAAAGCTTCTCTACCACCAGGGCGGCGGATCTGCTGTTGCAACTGAGAAGACACTTCTCCTAACCGTATGCACCTTGTGTGTCTATCTGGATGACGTAACCAGAACCATCAGACTTAGTCTGGTATAAAATATGCAGCACATGTGCCCATGAGATCTGACGACCAACTCTTTGGCACACGTGCTCCATTTAACAGCTGGAGAGCCCTATTACTCTCCCTTTTAGGGCTCCTGGCTTAGTAATCCTATCAATGCCGCTCTCACTTCACTTGGAGAGTCCATCAGTTTGCGGCATGGGATTACCTTTCAAGCCCCCCTCACCCTGTTAAGTGGGGAAAAATGAGAGCGTCAGATTTCATAAAATCTCTCTCTCTTCCCTTCTTTAACACTTAACCAATGAGTTCGGGTTTGGGTTTGGATGAAGGTTTAGGGTTTCTAGGTTTAGGATTTTGGTTAACATTTATGTACTGACCTCCGGGTCTTCTTGTACTTGTAACTCGTAATGTAACCTCACCTTCGGGTTTTTATCAATGAAAAGTTCTGTTATTTCATCGTTGTGTAAATTCCTGCTTTCTTATGCGATTGTTAGCTCTTAATCTCTGAATCTTGCTTGTTGAATATCAGCTAAATCGATTCACAAAGAAATGCTATAACCAAATTGATTTAATCAGATAATCCTTTAAACTGAGCATTTTCCTTTAATCTGATAAACCTTGAATCTGATCAGTTCCTTTAAACTGATAGACTTTAAATCTGATAAACTAAAATCTGATCAGTTCCTTTGGATTTGGTAGCGTGTAAGTCTGATCGATTTTTGCTTATCAGTCTCTTGAGATCAGTTAAGATACCAAACTCAACTGATTTCTCTCGATCTGGTTAGTCTCTTAACCGGTCTAGTTCGAGAACATTCCATCAAACATTTTCGGTGACATTTCTCCAAGATCTAGAAGTCCTAGCTCATTGCATAAATCTCGAATCGATCTCACCTAGTGGCTTGGTTAGAATCTTTACGTATATCGGTATGAATCTTTTCCATTTCGATATTCTTCTTTTCAACGTGATCTCTTATGAGGTGGTGTCGACATCCACATGCTTGCATCTTGTATGTAGAATCGGATTCGAGTGATTGCAATAAAGATTATTATGGTCACGAGAATATAGGTACGTTCTTAGCTATAATGTTGTAATCCTCCGACCGAGGCGAGCGATTGGGAACAAACCTTGAGTTGTTGATGTCGCGAATCGATGTGCCCTTCTTTGAAAACCACGAGATCGGGTTTACTTCCCGACATGTTCACGAGGTTGAACGTCGATCTTGCAACCTCCATAATCGAATCGAGAATACCCACTAAGCTCTAGATTATCATCGATGGGTAGAATAAACCAAGGTTTATTGTTCCTTCAGATACTTAAGAATCCAATTTCCGCTTCTAGGTGGTGATCATTGGATTTGCTTGAAATCTTGCACATACACCTCTTCTAAAAAGTGAATTATTGGCGTCGGTATAATAGAGATCCAATGAGAGCCCTATATTCCTTCCGATTTGTTTTTTCGACCGGCCTCATGCGGATCCATCTTGAATCCGATCATCATAGGAATTTTGGCTTCCTTACTATTTTGAACTCCAAACTTAGCCAAAAAGATTCCTAGTGTACTTTTGCTTGGCAGATGAATATCCTTCGTACTTTGTTTAACTTGGAGACCTAGAAAGTAATTCATCGACCCATCATGGACATCTCGAATTTCCCTTGCATCGGTTTTTGAATCTTTCACATAGGTTCTTGTTAGGAGATCCGAAGATGATGTAAATCCACGTAAATCTGAACCATCGAATATCTTCTCCATCTTCTATTGAATAAGGTTTCGTCCCTTTCGTTCCTTTAGTGAACCCACTTTTCGATCAAGAGGCGAGAGAGAGTGTATCATACCGTGCTCATGAACTGTTTGTGCCATAAAGAGCTTTTTTTCTAAACGATACACTTGGTTGCCCTTTTCAAAGCACGGAGGTTGTTCGACATAAACTTCCTCCGCTAGTACCCCGTTTAGAAAGCACTCTTTCGTCCATCGATACACAAATGAACCCTCGTGGGAAGCATATGCTTAAAATGACCGAATGGCTTCAAAGGCGGCGGACCGGTGCAAAAGGTCTCATCGTAATCAATTCTTCCGATTGTGAATACCCCCCCTTAGCAACAAGTCTTGCCTTATTTACGGTGATAACATTTTTTCTCATCTCTCTTGTTCTTGAAGATCCATTTCGTGCCAATTACGTCTTGATGACTGGTCCGTCTACTAGTTCCCAAACTTCATTTCTCTCGAATCTGCATTTCCGCTCTCTCCTCGCATGGTTTAGAATCCGTTTTCGTCTTGTAATGCTTCCTCTATTGTAGTTGGTTCCTTCATAGACGGATAATTGACAATACATGGCACTTTCACCAATCGATGTCTAGTTTTAATTTTATCGACGGGTCTCCAATTATCGGATCGGTTGGATGATTTGGTTATCCGAGTCCTTCATTCGATTTGCGTCGGTTTTGAGAACATCGTCCGTTTCGATAAAATCTTATTACTAGTGATTGGGAGTGGTGCAGGTTATGGTCCACTTGATAAGAACAAGTCTCGGTGATGTTGGAATCATCATGTCTTGATGTCTGCTTCGTGAGTAGAGTTCCCCCCGAACCGGATGGTTCGATTGCTCTATCTCAATTTGAATCGGCTTTTTCATCGACAGGTTGTTCGTACCTTAGGATCCGATTGATCGGTGAATCACTAGATCCGGAATGTAAATTGATGAGTTTACGATCCTTTTTCCTTGATCGTTATCGATCCATTTTCCGAATATCGGGTTACGGTAGATCGTACTTCTTGTTACGAGGGAGAAAGATGCTTCATCAAAGGTTACATGGGGTGTTTCTTCCACAATTAGGGTTCGTTTTTGTTGTAGACCCGAAAGCTTTGCTAGATGAGGAATACCCTAGAAATATACCCTCATCGGACTTGGCCTCAAAAGTCTTCAACCCGACCTTTCCCATTGTTGTGTATGAAACACTTGCACCCAAAACATGGAAGTAAGAAACACGAGGTTTTTCGCCCTTCCATGAGTTCATAGGGTGTTTTGTAGTGAGCCTTAGTCGGGGAGACATCCATTGGTATGGCAATGTTGATTCTACTTGAAAACGGTTTGGTATCGCATGTTAAATTTAACATTGTTCGGCGAACTTCTTTGAGAGTTTACATTTCTCCGTTCGCCTACTCCATTACATTGTGGCGTCCTCATGATGTTGATGTTTCATCTTTGTATACCAAACTTAGAGCAAAAAATTAATAAAAAGAGTTGAAGTGCATGCCTTTTATCTCGATCCGATTTTTTTCTGTTGACACCCTTCTCATTTTGTAATCTTCTGAAGCTCGGGTATCTTGGTTGTCGTCTCATTCTTCTTATGTAAGAATATAACCTTGAGTAAACTTGGAGTAGTCATCCACGATTACGAGTGTATTTCGTCCGTGAGAGGATGGTGTATGCTGGTCCAAACAGATCCATATAAGCAAATTGCGAAATCTTTCTGTTTGGATCTTTGGTCAGGAAATTCTTTTGAATGAAGCTTTGACTGTTTTTCCCTTCGACATACGCAAGACATGTCCGATCCTTTGAGAACACTTCATTCGGAAGTCCTTCCACTAGAGACATCCTAGCTATCTTATTAAGAGTTTTAAAGTTCGGATGGCTCATTCTTTTTTTGTGCGAGCCAACTGCTACTTTTGGAACTCTTAACAATCGAGCACGCATTTCTTGGACAACTGTTCCAATCACCGTGTAGATCGTCCCTTTTTCTTGAACCGATTAGCAAAATCTATTGAGTGACTTTCGATTCTTGATAGTGCATTGATCGATCGAGAACTCAACTTTGAATCCGGTTGTCGTGAAATTGTGAAACCGATAATAGGTTGTGCTTCGGACCTTCGACATACGAGACTCAAAGTTACTTGTACATCATCATTCTCTAAGGTTCGAACCCTTTGGTATAACCAAAGTTATCATCACCGAAGAGTACACGCGGGCCTTTTCGTTCTATCTATGTAGGAACGAGGAGATGTTTGCTTCGGTCATGTGCCTTGAGCATCCACTATCGATGTACCCGGATAGTTGCTTGCACACCTCCTTTGAAGACCCACGCGAACTGCAATCGGATCGGGTTTTAGGTACCCCTTTTCCGAGGGGTTAGGTTTGGATTTGGGGATCCATACAAAAAGAGCACTTTATTGTGATCGGTCGGATCGAAGGCTGATTTGTCTCCCATACTGTCAACATAATCATACTTATCCTCATGCTTTTTCGATTTGTATGATTACTTGTGTGAACCTTGGATGACTTAGAAGACTTATGATTTAACTTTTCGGTTTGTCTCCTTTTTATCCGATTGTGGTTAATCGTGACCCTAAATTTCGACTATAGGGGTAGGTACGATTCGCTACCATCAAAAGATTCATATCCTTTTCGCATAGATGGTTTTCGCGGTTTACGAAGCATGCTTATTAGGCGGTGACCTTGATCGGGTCTCAGATTAGACTTCCTTTTATAGGTTGTCTTTTTCGATTTCGATCTGTTGATCGAGGTTGAGGGTCTTCGTAAGAACTGGGTTCTTCCGTTGATTCTCGGTGATGCTTTACCGGTTGGGGTCCATTTGCATTTCCCTTTTACGGTTAGGCACTTGCCTTACCCGCTCAAACTGGTCTCTTACCCCTATTAGATACAAGTTTAGCTTTTGGTGTATCTTTTTTTTAAATTGTGCGATTACACCTTTCGAGATGAATCGATCGGGGCTTTTGAGGATGTGGAGGGTTTCTCATAGCCAAGTCCCTCCTTATCAATCTTTACTCGAAAATAGGCGTTCATGTCTTTAACGGTTTGAGATGATTTTGAAAAACATCTATTTTCTTACGCAGATTATCCTCGGAGGATTTCGGACTTTCATGCATTCGGAATAGCTCATCGAATTTTGCTTGCAAGATTTTGAAGTCATCGACTTCTTTGTCTGTTAATTTCCATCGATCTTTGATCTGCTTTTCTGATCGAGGCTTTAACCCGAGAATTTTAAATTCTCGGTTACCTTCTAAGCGATTTGGTGATCTAAGTTCAGAGGCTTTTCCGAGATCATTTTCTTGACAAGTGATTATTTCGGGTCCTCGACTTATCATTCTCGGCTTCCACAATAGCATAAGTTTCTCTTTTGCATTGGAGAGATCGTCAAGCAATTGCTTTCCGAGTAAATGGTCAATCTCCCGGCGGGTGTGCTAATGATAGCGAGTGTAAAGCGAAGCGAAGGGGGTTTGGAGGTTACCTCGATTTGGTCCTCCCGGCCATCGAGGCGGAGTTCATCATCGTCGGCGAGAATATCGGATCTTCATTTTCATAGAAGTCAGAAGGATGAGAGGAGTATCCGGAGTCCCGGAGGGGAGATAGGAATCGTCAATTCTGGCGTATCGGCAACCATGGCTCTTCATCTCTATAGCGTTGCTCTCTCTTGTTCCTCTTTTCTTCCCTCTCTCTCGGGTCGAGTGCAGGCGATTGTCTGCTATAGTGACTGGCTTCTCCGATTGAAACACGCTTTGGATCCACCGTTCCTTTCCTTCGGTGAATCACTCGCGTCTGTATGACCTATCGGTGATTTCCTTTTCGATAGTAGTCGAGTTTCTTCTATCGATTGGTTATCTCTACCTTTCCCCGTCGACTATCTCTTTCCCTTTCATCTCTGTGATCCCTCCGATCATCGGATCGGTTCTTCGGAGATCTATTAAATCCTCGGCTATGTTGATAGTCCTTATAAAATCTTCGATACTTACCAAGTTGTATATCGACTTCTCAAGCTTCGCGGTAAGCAACGCGATCTGATTACCGCGACTTAGTATATTTCAATGGGTTCATTGGCCTTTGTTCGCTCTTGGTTGCCTTGAAAGCAAGCGATTTTGAAGTCGAATTGGGGACCTCGTCTTCATCAGCTTGACCTCTTTCAATCAGGTCGAACTCGTGAGCTTTAAGACTCAAGAACAAGCTACTAGGTTTCATTCTTGAAATGTCCTCGCAATCTTTGATTACCGTGACCTTCATGTCCCACTTCTTGGTGAGAGACCTTAGGATTTTATAGTTGATATCTTTATCAGACATCTCTCTACCAAGTTCTCGAAGCTTGTTTATAGACATTGTAATTCTTCCATCGAGTTCGTTGATGGTTTAGATTTAGGCGGCATCTTGGTTTCTCGAACTTCACCGATTCGGTTTGAAGACGATTGTCTTTTATCTGTTCATTTCCCTCGGAGTATCCCACATTGCTTTCGCAGATTTGAGATACTTAATCTTTTCTTTGGTGACCTTATCCATTGTCTTCATGATGATATGTCTTGCAATGGTGTCCAGAGTATGCAGTTTTCTTTCTTCTGTGTCCATCAGGTCTGGGCTTTTTCGTACAAGACTTCCCGTGGGAAAGTCTGGATCTCCTCCACCTGAGGATTGTCGTAGTAAATGATGATGGGTCCTCTCTCGATGACTTCCATCATTCCGCCCTTGATCGAGCCTAGATGGTTGGACATATATATGGCCCAATCTGCATACTCATCAATTGAGAACCCGGCAGATCATGATACATCCGGACGTGTTATCCATCTTTGAGTGATTTTGGAAAATGAATGAGTTTTTAAAAACGGTTTTTCAAGATCGATTCGAGTTGACCACAATGACCGCGAGTCGGTGGTCGGAAGAACCAACCGCTCGATACCACTTGTAGGTCCCGAGCGGGTTAAGTGGGGCGAAGTCT
>JBBCBC010000032.1:13189268-13194268 GCA_037126765.1 Stenogyne calaminthoides
AAATAAAGTATCATCCTTGTAGCTAGATCAAGATTTGGATTGAGATCCAACCCAACAATTCATTACAACTATTGATTCCAATTATTTTCTCCTTTCTTCGCTTTCTTTCATCGAATAGGATATACTACTCGTATTTATTCTTTGGACGATTAACCAATTCACGAAAATGAAAAAAAAAGGGGGTTCAAATAAAAACCTGTCTATACAACCATGAAAAGGAAATTTCTAGATCTCGTGATCTACTTAAATTGAATTGTGGAAATAGGATACTCTTTTTCATTGTAAAAATTTTCTATTAAATAAAGCACCATTTTAAATCAACAAAGTCAAGGAAAGGAATAAATAAATTATTTAGCACTTCCTTTTAAATCATTGATTCAAATTGCATTTTTGTCGGTCGGAAGAAGGATAGCTATCTTGATTCGGTATACTCTAAAGATGCCCTTGGTACAATATTGACGATCCTACAAAGATCCCATTTTTGATTGCCTTTTTTCTCGATCTCATCTTTTACGGAATCGATCCCTTTATTTGCATAAGAATATGTGGAGTTGAACATGTCCGGAAGCATGGGAGAACGTTCTTTTGCTGATATTATTACCGAAGATTCGATATTGGGTCATTCATAGCATTACTATACCTTCCCTATTCATTGCGGGTTGGTTATTCGTCGAGATGCGGGTTTAATTTTTACGATGTGTTTGGAAGCCCTCGGCCAAATGAGTATTTCACAGAGAGCCGACAAGGAATTCCATTAATAATCGGCCGTTTTGATCCTTTGGAACAACTCGATGAATTTAGTAGATCGTTTTTAGGAGGCCCTAATCAAATGACTATAGATCGAACCTATCCAATTTTTACAAATCTGTTGGTTGGTATTTCACGGCCTAAATTTGTACCTACCGCCTTTTTTTAGGGTCAATATCGGCAATGCAGTTCATCCAACGATAAAACTAATTCGAATTATAGAGCTATGACACAATCAAACCCGAAGCTAACAAAATGTTGAATTGAATCGCACCCGGTCTCTCTTTGGGGGTTATTACTCATTTTTGTACTTCTTGTTTTATTTTCCAATTATTTCTTTAATTAGTAAAATGAAAGAAAATAAATAATAATTCTAGGCATTCTCTTAGCCCATTCGGAAGGATCTCATCTCATAATTATCCACATTTGTTTATGTCTCTAGCATGACCACTTGATGAAATAAATTGGAGGGACACGGAGTAAATGGGCGATACTCTTCTTTGGAAGGATTCCTCTTTGGATAATAAATCTTTAGAATTGGGTATTATTGTGATCGGTTTACTAGGTATTTTCTTTTATGGTTCATATTAGGATTAGGTTCATCCTGTAGTGTCGGATGAATGGAGTTGTAGACTGAAAGCGTAGGAACTCAAGCGGGATTCCCTTCTTTAGTTTGTCCGATTAGGGGAAAGGCCCCATTGGGTTCTTAATAAAATGTAGCTTTTTTTTTCATCTAATCGACTCTGTTTACGCTAGTTCAAAAAACTCCATTCTATTTTTTACGATGATGATGCTATTGAAAAATTAACTTCATTGATTGATTCGAACACCTCTTCCTCGATCTTGAGAGTATCTATGGGTACTTAGAACAAAGGGGGGAATCGCCCAATTTCTGGATTCTATATATTTACGTAGATTAGATATCGTACAAATACTTTCTATTTTTTATACTCTTAACTCTTACCCTATATTTTTTTAGTATCTCGAAAAAATGGAAAATTCATTCAATAAGTTTTTTTTTTTTTTGTCCACTACTTTTACTTTATTTTCATTTTAAAATTTTATATTTATTTTAATTTCGATTTTATTGTTATTATGCGTAATAAATCGAAAAAAAGTTCGATACACCGGAAACCCGAAACCAAGACTAGGAATTTTTGACGATTTTGTGAGCAGGATGAAAAATCATTACTCTTTTTCGACACAAGATAAAGGGGTGTAGATAAAAATTCCCTTTTCTTGTGTCGAAGACTAGGAAAAAAAATAATGTCTGCGAGAATTCTTTGTCCCACGATTAGCATTTTTAGTTCGTTCTATTACCCGCCTACTTATATCTATCCCCATTTTATTCTATTTCAAATAGAATAAAATGGATCTGCTTTTATGACATTAAAATCGCAACCGTAACATAGTCCTATCAATTCCATTTGGCTAAAAAAAAACAAAAAAAAAGGGGGTGGTCAAGTCATAAAGTCAAATAAAATAGTCTTCTTCAACCAAAAATATACCTATTATGACTAGGAATGCGGTACAAAGGATTCGATTCCCAAGCTCGAGAAAAAAAGCGAGGTAAATAAAAGGTTTTTCATTTTTTATCATACATAATTGAAAACAACAATTTTGTTCTTTTTGTAACACGATGTCCATAAATCATGAGTCTAGAAATTCATTTTCGCCAATTGAACCTTCTCGAACTGTTTCTTTTTAAGAACCAAAAAGATTTGGGCCAAAATAACAGATGCCAAGAAGACCAAAAGACCTTGGACACGTAATGGATCTTGAAGTACTATTTCGCATCTCCTAACCAAATCCACCCACATTAGGATTACTCGTTAATGGTTGATCAAATTTGATGGATTCACCCTCCGAAACAAGAACTTGGGTCCCGGGAGGGATAATATCAACCACTTCACGTCCATCCGATGGATCTGTTATGGTTATTTCATATCCCCTTTTTCTTTTCAGTATGATTTTACTTACTATGCCCGCCCTCATAAAGCATTATAAATCGTATTGTTACTCTTGCTTCCGTCGGGATAAATCTGCCCCTTCCCCTATTCCCCCCTCATTATATAGGATATTTTAAGAAGTGAACATCTTTCTTAGTAGCGGTCGGGAAAAAAAAAGAATAGGAAAGGCGATTTCACTATATTTCGATAGGGGACAGGCCCTATCACAATAATATTTTGTTTATTAGGCGATAGCTCTCGAAAAAGACAAATTGCCTATCTTTTTTTTTTATCTCGGGAGAAATACGATCGGGAGGAGCTACTTCAAACCCCTCCGGTAAAATAAGAACAGCCCCCACATTCAAACCCCCTTTCTTACCATTAGCAAGAACTTGTTTCACTTGCTTATCATAAGGAATTCGAACAAAAGGTTGAATTGGGGATTTGTTGGGATTCTTAGATTTTTTTTGAAGATACTTATTTCGTATGAGGTTCTAACCAATAGGATGAATCAAACGAGTTACGTGTCATGAACCTTGTACTCCGCCTATTGCTTAGACCGGTTGTAGAAAGTCATGTCGAGATGAATTAGGAAATCGAATAGAGACGAAAAATACTAAGAAATGAAAGGGTATCCAATTCGATTTTTTTTTTTGTATCGATCCGAATCTTGTCTATTTCAACTTTTACTTTTTGTTCTTTCAACCAACTAATTGAACCTTTCAAATATGAAATATGTATTATGTATAAAGTATTAATATTATTTTTTGCACGAAAAAAAAAAAAAGAAAATCGAATTTCATGTTATTTATTTAAGAATTTAGAAACTCTGCCCATCTATTTTATAGATGGGGTATATCTCGCTAAGAAAGTATGTATTATGATCCAGATTCACAATCAATATGTATCTCGCTTCATATCAATTAATTTATAAAAGAAAGACCTCTTTAACCATGCCAGAACAGATTTGAACTGGTGACACGAGGATTTTCAGTCCTCTGCTCTACCAAATTGAGCTATCCCGACCATTCCAATGTAGCATCCCATCTTCATTTTATGGGGATGACTGTAGTCTCTGTCAATTAAAGGGACAAAGGGATTACAAAGTTTTTCCAAGTCCTGCATCTATTGATTGTGAATTATTAAAATAAGGATTCCTTGCTTAATTTGGATGTGTATTCTATATCACATGTGATAAGAGAAAGTCATTTACTCCCAAATGCGAAAGTCAAAGAATCAGAAAGATAAAGGAATTTGGAACGATTCGAAAAGGGGGGATGGGATAACTTAACTATTTTAGGAGTCAAATAGGCTTTTTTTTGGGGATAGAGGACTTGAACCCTCACGATTTTTAAAGTCGACGGATTTTCCTCTTACTATAAATTTCATTGATGCGGTATTGACATGTAGAATGGGACTCTATCTTTATTCTCGTCCGATTAATCAGGTCTTTAAAAGATCTATCGGACTATGGAGTGAATGATTTGATGAATGAATATTCGATTTTTTTTTCTTCAATATAGAATCAATTCACACCAATTCTTCTATTTTTCATATTCAAAAATACGGATTCGGACCATCATTAATCATTTGATATAGTATTCGATAGATACGTTTATCCTTCATCCTTTCTGAAGTTTCCGAGAAAGGATTCCTCTACCAACGCATCAACTCCATTTGTTAGAACACTTCCGTTGAGTCTCTGCACCTATCCTTTATTTGGTTTTTGAACCATTGTTTTGAAAAAAACAGGATTTGGATCAGGATCGCCCATTTTGATTAATTAGGGGTTTCTCTGAATTTGAAAGTTATCACTTAGTAGGTTTCCCACACTAAGGCTCAATTTAATTATAATTAAGTCCGTAGGCGTCTACCGATTTCGCCATATCCCTCTTTTTTTTTTTTGTTTTGAAATTTGGATCTTATTATGATATCATTCCCTTTTTTATTTATATGGGAACCCTTGAATTGAATTTATTAGATAGGGATTACTATCGCGAAAAAAGTATTTTCCTTCTTACCTATAGGAAGCCCATATTGGATCCAATCAAATTGGATTTTATCATTTCTGTATCGGCAATTCAATATAGATTGATATATACCCCATATATATCTTTCTCATTTCTGCCATTTTACCATCCAAGGTGGGATACTTGAAGGGTCGATTCTTTTTTTTTCCTTTACGAATAAAGGCCGAGGAATGTCTGATTAGTTATAACTAATCAATTGAATTCAAAAGAAATATAGAATTAGAAATATATAGGATAGAAAATATAGAAGTGTAACAAAAAGAATTTCAAATGT
>JBBCBC010000032.1:13201768-13204268 GCA_037126765.1 Stenogyne calaminthoides
ATACGTTCGATGGAATAATTTCTTAGATGTATTACCAAGCATCCCCAAGGGTTAGCCCGCTTTTTTACGGTCGATTGGAATCTTTATGCTCAAAACCCCGATTCAAGTAATCATTTATTTGGGACCTCCCAAGGAGCAGGAACTGCCATTCTAACCCTTCTTGGAGGATTCCATCCACAAACACAAAGTTTATGGGTGATGATATGGCTCATCATCATTTAGCTATTGCATTTATTTTTCTTGTTCTTTGGTCATATGTATAGAACTAATTTCGGGATTGGACATAGCATCAAGGATCTTTTAGATGCACACGTTCCTCCAGGAGGCGATTGGGGCGTGGACATAAGGGTCTTTATGATACAATTAACAATTCGCTTCATTTTCAATTAGGCCTTGCTCTAGCTTCTTTAGGGGTTATTACCTCCTTGGTAGCTCAACACATGTACTCTTTTACTGCTTATGCATTCATAGCACAAGACTTTACTACTCAATTTGCATTATATACTCATCACCAATATATTGCAGGATTCATCATCATGACAGGGCTTTTGCTCATGGAGCTATCTTTTTCATTAGAGATTACAACCCGGAGCAAAATGAAGATAATGTATTGGCAAGAATGTTAGACCATAAGGAAGCTATCATATCTCATTTAAGTTGGGCCACCTCTTTCTGGGATTCCATACCTTGGGACTTTATGTTCATAATGATGTCATGCTTGCTTTTGGTACTCCGGAGAAGCAAATTTTGATCGAACCCATATTTGCTCAATGGATACAATCGGCTCATGGTAAAACTTCATATGGGTTCGATGTACTTTTATCTTCAACAAGTGGCCCGGCATTCAATGCGGGTCGAAGCATCCGTTACCCTATTTGGTTAAATCTTTGTTAATGAAAATACTAATTCATTATTCTTAACAATAGGGCCTGGAGACTTTTTGGTTCATCATGCTATTGCTCTGGGTTTACATACAACTACATTGATCTTAGTAAAAGGTGCTTTAGATGCACGCGGTTCCAAGTTAATGCCAGATAAAAAGGATTTTGGTTATAGTTTTCCGTGCGATGGTCCTGGACGAGGAGGTACTTGTGATATTTCGGCATGGGACGATTTTATTTGGCAGTTTTTTGGATGTTAAATACTATTGGATGGGTTACTTTTTATTGGCATTGGAAGCATATCACATTATGGCAGAGGTAACGTTTCACAGTTTAATGAATCTTCTACTTATTTGATGGGCTGGTTAAGAGATTATTTATGGTTAAACTCTTCACAACTTATCAATGGATATAACCCTTTTGGTATGAATAGTTTATATACATGGGCGTGGATGTTCTTATTTGGACATCTTGTTTGGGCTCTTGGATTTATGTTCTTAATCTCTGGCGTGGATATTGGCAGGAATTGATTGAAACTTTAGCATGGGCTCATGAACGCACACCTTTGGCCAATTTGATTCGATGGAGAGATAAACCTGTGGCGCTTTCCATTGTGCAAGCAAGATTGGTTGGATTAGCCCATTTTTTCTCAGAGGTTATATATTCACTTATGCAACTTTCTTGATTGCTTCTCGTCGGGGAAAATTTGGCTAATTTTGGAATGTGTTATATCCGCGATAATCTCATTTTTTTCGATGGGGAGAAGGACCGGCCTGCCTTCTTTTATTTTATTTTATTTCTACATCTAGGATTTGACTTTTTTTTTATCATGGATACTAATAGGACTGAACCATTATGGCAAGGAAAAGTTTGATTCAGAGGAGAAGAGGAGGCAAAAATTGGAACAGAAATATCATTTGATTCGTCGATCTTCAAAAAAAAAGAAATAAGTAAAGTTCCATCATTGAGTGACAAATGGGAAATTTATGGAAAGTTACAATCCCCACCACGAAATAGTGCACCCACGCCTTCATCATCGTTGTTTTTTTTTCGACCGGAAGGCCGAGAGCTAACTATCGAGACTTTGGACTATCCGGACACACACTTCGTGAATGGTTCATGCATGTTTGTTGCCGGAGCAACAAGATCAAGTTGGTAAGGATTAATCTTTCATTTTATTTATACGGTCGACGATCATAAAGGGCCTCTTTACCATTCTCAGTATAAATGTACTATTCAATTTGTTTGTACAGATATGGTAGAGGGGCACATTCAATCCTTCTTTGTCTATTAGTTTTTACTTCTTCTCTTCAGTAGCGGGGTAGAGCAGTTTGGTAGCTCGCAAGGCTCATAACCTTGAGGTCACGGGTTCAAATCCTGTCTCCGCAACATCTTTTTTTTATTTTATCCAAACTTGGATATTTTGAGGTTTGGCTCTTACCCCTTTTTGGGGGGAGTAGGGGGGGATAGACCTACTAGACTATCACGACCAACTATACCCAACCCTTTAGCATATTCAAAAAATTACTTTATCTTGGGCGGATAGCGGGAATCGAACCCGCATCTTCTCCTTGGCAAAGAGAAATTTTACCATTCGACCATATCCGCATTTTTGTTTG
>JBBCBC010000032.1:13209268-13211768 GCA_037126765.1 Stenogyne calaminthoides
TTTTTATTTTGCTCCGCTTACTAGATTCGATTTATCTAGAGAATGTCGATTCTAATGAGCGATTCATGAATATGAATGACGAATCCAAAAATTCTATACAATTATGAAAAAACGGAAGGATCCGGATCTCGATCATTCCATTATATTGACAATTTCAAAAAACCGATCATACTATGGAAGTCAATATTCTTGCATTTTTATTGCTCTTGCACTATTTATTCTAGTTCCTACCGCCTTTTTTCGCTTATCATTTACGTAAAAACAAGTACCAAAATGATTAATTCAAATTCAAATGAATTTTCAAATTCATTTGAATTAAACTTTCCTTCCGAGTTCTTATCAAAAATTGACGAAGTCAAATGAAAAGGATTCCAATTTCACGTCTTAACTTAAATGAAACGAGCGCACTATAATCATTCTAGGTTTTCTAAGAGATGAGATAGTATGGTAGAAAGATGCATCTTTCTACCATACTATTAACTAATTAAGAGCCAATTCCGTTGATTGAAATATAAAATTTGAGGAAGAATTTGAGGTTGGAATAAATTTCCAATCATCCGAATCTCTTTCTTTTGAAATACAATACATACAACAACAAAGGGGGGAATCGATGAAATAGCTCTTTAATTGAAAATTGAAAGAGTATGATTCATATCATAGATTACTCGATTAGAGTCCAATGAGATTCCAAATTCAGAGGTTTTGATTTGAAATAGTTTCAAATGCGTTTCTGAATCCGATCTATAAAACAATAGATACGGTTTGATTTTTGATTCCGAACTCAATTAGTAGTACTTCTAGAGCCCACTTCTTCCCCACACTACGAGTGAAAGGGAAAATGTAAAGACTACCATTAAAGCAGCCCAAGCGAGACTGACTATATCCATGTGCATTATGTCCCCTATCTCTATAAATACGAAGGAATTATTCCATTATTCCTCACTAATAATAGTGGAATCAATGCCGCAGAGTCAAAAAAAGGGTTACGGCGAACACTATTGAGAAAGCAATCCAAGAAATCTATTATTATTTTGAATCGGGAAAGATTAAAAACACAAGCAAAATACATAGTAACATCTCAAGGAAATGGGAACATGTAGGAATAAGAATAACAAGGTCTATTCTTTTTTTTGTTTTTTTGACCTTCTAAGTAAAAACAGAAGGGGGTAAATGCCTAAAAAAAAGAAATCACTATCTATTACAGATCTCTATTTCCCCATTTGATCTAATCCGTACCCCCTTTTCCGATTATCGCTGCGTAAAAACAGGGGGGGCTTGGGTAGGCGTTACGAAAAGAAAGCATTTCTTTTTACTCTCTTTTCTAGAAAAGTCAATTATTCATCCAATCTAATATTTATTTGATACTCGAGCACTTTCGAGAGATTATCGCAAGTCCGTCTTATACTTCCGACCCCTTCCAAAAGTATTAATTGAATTTCTTATCAGGCTCTACAATTTGATTCAAGATCCAGCCATTAGCCACCCCCTTAGTAATAGAAGGGAATCGCGAAGTCTTGATAACTCCTCCCTCTACCAAGAGATTCGAATATTTTCTTGAATCCTAGATGCGAACGGGGCTTCACAATCTTTTCTTTTAGAAAACCTTTTCGACCCACATACTTAGAATCAAACAAGGTATCAACAAATTTTGTTTCCTATGCTTCTACGGAGGAAGCATTCTTTGAGTTCTATCAAAAAAGAATAAAAAAAGAAGAAGAGATTTCGCATTTTTGGTAATCAGGCGACACCCGGATTTGAACTGGGAAAAAAAAGGATTTGCAGTCCCCCGCCTTACCACTCGGCCATGCCGCAAAAATGATACAAAAATATTTTTCTTCCAAAACCCCTTTTGGTTGGATTTGATCCAACCCTTTTCAATTTATTGTCTAGTATCTGAAAATACACATTTGGTTTCTCAATAGAAAAGCGAGAGAATGTTTTTAGCATTGTGTATTTTCAGACGAGAAATTGGAACCAATAACTATTGACTCCTTAGTTCGAATTCATGAACTATTCGGGATTTTAATTTCAAATTGTGTTTTCCTAATGACATAAGAAAATAAAAACCGAGACTGAACCAATCAAGTATTTATTTGTTCAATCAAAAAATCTTTCTCAACTTCAATTCTAACAAAACATATGAGTATATGTAAACCCTGGACCATAAATTGTTACACGAGATATCTATTATTTAGATATGTTTATTTAGATATGTTGTCGATAGGGAATTATCATAAAATTATCCTACTTCGTGCATTGAATAGAAATTATCTTTTGACAGAGCATAGCCAGGGCTATTCGAATGGAACAAGCAATAAAAAGAAAAGTCGGGTATTCTAGCTATCTGGATACGTGTTTAATAAATGCAACCCTTCTTATACAATACACTTCCAGTTGTATTCTACTCAAAAATTAGTAAAGTACAAATATCTCTCTTTTCTTTGAATCGTTTTTTGAACAAGGAAATCCCTAAGCTAAGCTAAGGTGGTTAAGTGCTAAA
>JBBCBC010000032.1:15954021-16124850 GCA_037126765.1 Stenogyne calaminthoides
TTTGTGATCTAATCAAAATCCTCTTTATTAAATTTATTTCCCAACAATTTCCCCATTTTTGATGATGCCAAAACCATCTTGTTACAACACACTTAACCTATACTCAGGTTTCAGTTTTTCTATTACAAGAATGGTAAATCTCTTAATAATCAATTCAGCAATGAATCACCCAACAATTTCATCACTAAATAACAATAATCAGGCATATCAAATATAAAGACATGTAAATAGATAATGAGGTATTATCTTTGAGCATAAAGATAAAGTTTTCATTGATGTATGATAGACTATTACGCCATAAATGAACTTTTCAAAAGATAAAGACAAAAACATAAAGAATTACAAGTCTTCAGTCTTGGTCTTCAGTCTTCTTTGATCTTCAGCTCGGCTCCTCATTCCTCTTCTTCTATGGACCTTGTCTGATCAGGCATACTGACACTCATGCTGACTGAGTTCAGTTTCTTCTGACTTCAGACATCCTGACCCTCAGGTCTCTTGACCTATACTGAGTCTCAGTTCACTTTATTTACTGAGCCTCAGTTCACTTTTACTCAGGCTATTTGATTTCTTCTTTGTCTGATCTGATCAGTTCGACTGATTAGATCAACACATCTTTAGATCAACACATCAGAATAGCATCAGGTCATCATATCAGGTTAGCATATCAGGTTTTATCATATCTGATCTTGATCACGTCTGATCTTGATCAGTCTCTTCTGCTCATCTTCTGATTTGCAACCTTCTCTTCTGATTCGCTGGCTTTAGCTTTTCTTCACTTCGATTTGCCGCGGCTCATCGGTTGAACTCAATCTAACTTGATTTGATCTCGATCGGTCTCGCTCTGCGACCTCGTCTCGATCTCGATCATCTACTTTTGATTCCGTGAGTTCTCCCTCAATTTGTTCTTTTTTCGCCCCCTCAACTTGTTATCTCAGAAATTATCTTGAATAACACAAGTTGATAATGTTTTGGCATAGAACTAAAATATCCCAACAATTTCTCAATTGATAAAGACGCCAAAACATCAGAATATATGCATTTTTAAAGAAACGGATTTTTCTTTAAAAAGATCAGTTCAGGTGGTCACTCTGAAATTAGTGAACTTTAGAACTCCCGCTCTGATACCACTTGTTGGTATCAGATCAGAGACAGGTTTAAAAAATAGATCTGCTCAGGCGATCACTTTGAAGATAGTGATCTGTTGAGTACCTGCTCTGATACCACTTGTTGGTCCCGGTGAGAAAACCCATTTTGCGCGTGCGGAAGCAAAACATTTCGTGCGATGCATATAAAAACAGGGGTGAAGGAATGGTGATTACAATTTTTGGTTTTTTAAGCTCATGTGTTGTGTTTTGCTTATAATTGAATGCGCATGACAAGATAAGAACGTAAAGCAGTAAACAACACAACAATGTATAGTGGTTCGAAGACTCAAGCTCCTACATCCACTCTCCCTGTTTCTAGGGAAATTCCTTCAAACACATCCTGAGCTTTCTGACTACCTCTGTAGTTTACTAACTCAACCCGACCCTGAGCTTTCTGACTACCTCTGTAGTTTACTAACTCAACCCGACCCTGAGCTTTCTGACTACCTCTGTAGTTTACTAACTCAAACTGGACTTATCACCCTCCTTTCGCCTCTTAGATGTTTAACGAGTTCACACTCGCCGGGACTTATCACCCTCACTCGGGATTGCCTAATCAACTACCTCACTTCACCACTAGTTATCTCTTACGAGAATGGGTTTGGGTTTGGTGTTGTCTCCAACTATGGTGAGATTTTCCCTTACAATGGTTTAGCCTCAATGCTAAGGTTGGGAAAATCTCTCTAAGCTTAAGATACATCGTGGGTAGCTTAGGTTGGGTTCTAGAACACTCTTTGAATATATTTGTATATCTACAGACTTGTGCTCTAGGGTGGGAATGCTTTGACTATAA
Organism: Stenogyne calaminthoides; assembly: GCA_037126765.1. NCBI lineage: Eukaryota > Viridiplantae > Streptophyta > Magnoliopsida > Lamiales > Lamiaceae > Stenogyne > Stenogyne calaminthoides. The sequence continues at coordinate 15,955,960 of JBBCBC010000032.1, forward strand.
CGCTCTTGGCTCTGTAGCATTTTGTGCATAATCTCCACACTTAATTTGATGGAAGATCTTGTATTTATAATGTGGATTTGAATGTTACCGTTGGAGAGAATCTCATTTAAATCCATACTATTCTCTGTAGTTCTCTGCAGCCTTTTCCAGTTTGGTTGTCTTCCTCTCATTGGTCCACGTCATTTGGATTCCATCGGTATATTCCTCGGCCGATTGCCTCGGAACATTCGGGATATCTTGAGCATTCAAAAAGATATTCTTGAAGTCTTCGAGGATTCTGTGCGTTCGGATTCTCTCGAGTCTTGAGTTTCTCTAAGCCTTGGGTTTCTCGAGCCTTGATTTCTCTGAGCTTTCAGATTTCTCTGAGCCTTCAGATTCTCAGTTTCATACTGAGTCTTCAGATTCTCAGTTTCAAACTGAGTCTTCAGAAACTAACCTGTTCTATATTTGCCGACTATACACGGTCATGCGATAACATCCCGAACACTCTAAAACCGAATTCGACTCATCTATCAAGATTAATCCCCGAACATGTCATACTCGGGGTTTTGGGATCTAATCAAAATCCTCTTTATTAAATTTATTTCCCAACAAAATTTAATGTATATTATGTGCTTGCGAGTTTAAGGTAGAGTTGTTTATTAGTATTTAAGGTGATAAAGTGATAAAGTGCTGAGGGTAATATTGACAATTCAACTATATGAAGAGTAAAATAATACTCCCTTCGTCCACCAAATGCATGCACACTTGCCTTATTTGTCCGTCTACCAAATTTATAATATTTTTTTGCTTCGCGATAACGATAAATAAAAGCCAAAGTCAGTCACTATCAAAAGTTGGTGTGTACTTTTCCAAACAAGTTTTTTCATAGGGTCAACTATGGAAAAATATTTCTTAAGACCAGAATTGGGGGTTGACAATTTAAGGACAATTAGTTTTATTTGGAAAAAAGTAGGACATTAAATTTTTTGTTTGGGGAAAAAGTAGCACATTAGTTTTTTTTTTGGCAAAAATAGGACATTAACATTTTTTTTGGGCAAAAGTAGGACATTAATATTTTTTTGACAAATATAGGTCCATTTTCCCACACCGACGGGCTTAAATTTGTGAAAACTCACACTTACAAGATTATTTTTGCTGGAACTCAAAATTTATGTGTCTCAGTTTGTGTAAACTCGAAACTGAAGGCCTATTTTTGCCAAACTGAAACTAACTAACCTAATTTTTCCAAACTGAAATTTATCGTCCTTAGATTGCCACCACCATAGTTACTTTTAACCAAAAAAACATTTTTCTCATTCAACTACATAGTGTTGTCTTTAAACTAAAGAGCAAAGAAGATTAAAAAAAATGTCTTGATCATGATAAAAAATAATGCATAATTATTATTTTGTAAATTACAAATTATTTGACAATAAAAAAATATTAAAAGATAAAAAAAATATTAAAATATTATTGATTATTTTAAATAAAAATTTATTTCAATCCACGAAGTTCGCGGGGCTAACACTAGTATATGATAAATAAGATATTTTTATTTAGTACTATATAATTTATTATAAATATTTAAAAAAATATAAAGAGATATTTTTAAAATTTTAAAATAAAATTTATGATAAATATTAATAAGAAGTAATTACAAATTTTATTAATCTTTAGGACATAATTTATGATAAATAAGATATTTTTAAATTGCTAGTATCATATGATTTTAACGTTAAGACCACGTTTATCGATCTCATGGACAAGAAGATAAATAAAAATTGAAAATAAAATTATTTCTCATGATTAGGTCGTTCCATGACCATGATCATGACCAGATGCTTCATAGATTTTCTTATTTCTTATCTTGGTTAATCAATTATGATGATACATGACACCATGGTCGATCAAGTGTATTTTGTTTAAATAATTGCAGATTTTGATTTATCCACTTAAAAAATCACCAACATTCATAAAATAAAATTCTCCCTAAATAGAGATCAACATTGATATATTTTTTTATCACAATCTCATACACTCCCTTTTTTCTTCTAACTTGTGCTAAATCCCCAAATTTGGAGTTCATTTTCTACATGGATCGATCCAAATCATTCCAATTATTCTCACTACTCCCAAAACCATCTAAATTCTCAAAATAATCAAAATTTGAATCCTTTTTTAATACTAACGATTCCCAATTTTCTCAATATTATCAGAATTCTCAATTTTCTCAATATTATCAGAATTCTCAATTGTTGGGATATTTTAGTTTTGATTAATTATGCCAAAACATTATCAACTTGTATTATTTAAGTTAATCTACAGATAACAAGTTGAGGGGGAACGAGAGAACAAGTTAAGAAGAAGAAATCAGAAATCAAAGTAGAAGAAATCAAATCGGTTAAGGAAATCGGTTCGGATGAATAAAGAAATCGATTCGAAGAACAAAGTGAAATCAGTTCCGGATGAACAAGGATTTCAAAGAATCGATGAAACGATTATTTCAAAGATCGATGAATAATGATTTCAAAGACTGATGAACAAAGATTTCAAGACACCGTAAATCTGCACCCGATTTCTCACAGATCGATTTCAAAGGACCGCATCGGTGACCGTAATCGAAAGAGATGAACGATGAATCTGACGAGCTAATCAGATCCGTTAGACACACAAAAGCAGCTGGACAATAAGAAGATAAAAGCACATATATGAATGTGACATAAAGCTGCGCAAAACAACAAAGGTAATAGACAAAAGAAAAAGTTGGAAGACTATTAGTATGGATTTGAATATTACTCTCCAAATCGGTAATATTCAAATCCACACTATAAATACATTGCACTATCTTCAAAAAAAGAAGATGATGGAGTTTGTTTGCAAAGTGAAGATTAAAGCCAAATATTCAAGCATCTCCATTCAAGAACACGAGAGCATTACATATCCAAATTTACCCAAGAGTGTTCTTCAATAGATCTAAGCACAAATGTAATATCCTAGCTTAGAGAGATTTTCCCATCCTTAAAGATTGAGGCTAAACAAATGTAAGGAAAATCTCAACCTAGTTGAAACTAAAACAAACCTTACCCAAATCGGTTTGATAGGATAAGTTTGTAGGTGAGTGTGAACTCGAGAAACATCTAGCAATCCCGAAAGGGAGGGTAGGCAATCCCGTGAGGAGATAAGTCCCGCTTTGAGTGTGAACTTCCCAGAACATCAAGCAATCCCAAAAGGGAGGGTAGGCGATCCCGTGAGGGTGATAAGTCCCTGTTTGAGTGAGAACTCGGTAAACATCTGTTGGTTAAGTTGGTGCCCCCATGAAGGGAAGAGTGGATGTAGGGCGAGTTGTCCAAACCACTATAAAATCGTGTCTTCTTATTTACTTTCATATTAACTCGTCATACATACTTTAGCAAATCTGCATATCACATTCGAAAAAAAATAAAATTTAAGTCACCTCCCATTGAAATTTTACGAGTTTTAAATCGGGTTTTTCGGGACCAACAATTGGTATCAGAGCAGGGGTTCAAAAGTTCACTAGATTTTAATGTGAACACCTGAACTGGTCTTTAAAAAAAAAACCCATTTAGTTTAAAAATGCATAAATTTTATAAAATTCATGGAGGTTGACAATCATCTTCTCTTTTTAAAATGAAAACAATGTTCTTCATTATTTCACTTGTTTAACTAACACTGTTTTCTCAGATATTTTTTTTTTTGTTAGTTAGTTTTGGCATCATTATCAAAAAGGGGGAATTGTTGGGATATTTTAGTTTTGATTAATTATGCCAAAACATTATCAACTTGTGTTATTTAAGTTAATCTACCAGATAACAAGTTGAGGGGGAACGAGAGAACAAGTTAAGAAGAAGAAATCGTAAATCAAAGTAGAAGAAATCAAATCGATTCGTGAAATCAGTTCGGATGAACAAAGAAATCGATTCGGATGAACAATAAAATCGATTCGGATGAACAAAGGAAATCGATTCAGATGAACAAGGAAATCGATTCGGATGAACAAAGATTTCAACAACCGATGAACAAACGATTTCAAAGACACCGTAAATCTGCGGACCCGATTTCTCTGAATCGATTTCAAATGGACCGATCAAAGTGACCGTAATCGAGAAGAGATGAACAATGAATCGACGAGCTAATCGGATCCGATTAGACACACAAAAGCAAATTGGACAATAAGAAGATAACAAGACATATATGAATGTGACATAAAGTCCGCAAACAACAAAGGTCAATAGAACAAAAAGAAAAATTTGGAAGACTATTAGTATGGATTTGAATATTACTCTCCAACAAAGAATATTCAAATCCACACTATAAATACATTGCACTATCTTCAAAAGAAGATGATGGAGTTTGTCAAAAGTGAAGATTAAAGCCAAATATTCAAGCATCTCCATTCAAGAACACAGAGCATTACATATCCAAATTTACCCAAGAGTGTTCTTCAATAGATCTAAGCACAAATGTAATATCCTAGCTTAGAGAGATTTTCCCATCCTTAAGCATTGAGGCTAAACAAATGTAAGGAAAATCTCAACCTAGTTGAAACCAAACAAACCTTACCCAAATCGGTTTGATAGGATAAGTTTGTAGGTGAGTGTGAACTTCGGAAACATCTAGAATCCCGAAAGGAGGGTAGGCAATCCCGTGAGGAGATAAGTCCCGCTTTGAGTGTGAACTCCCAGAACATCAAGCAATCCCGAAAGGGAGGGTAAAGCGACCAAAGTGAGGGTGATAAGTCCCGCTTTGAGTGAGAACTCGGTAAACATCCGTTGGTTAAGTTGGTGCCCCATGAAGGGAAGAGTGGATGTAGGACGAAGTTGTCCAACCACTATAAAATCGTGTCTTCTTATTTGCTTTCATATTAACTGTCATACATACTTTAGCAAATCTGCATATCACATTCGAAAAAAAAAATAAATTTAAGTCACCTCCCATTGAAATTTTACGAGTTTTAAATCGGGTTTTTCGGGACCAACATCAATTTTCTCCAAATTTGAACCAAAATCCTATCTTTGAAGATGAACAAGATAATGAAGAAAGTGGTGGCAACTCAAAGAGATCAAGGACCAATGAAGAAAAAACTCCAACCTCACTAATTCAGAAACTCCAGGTAGCGACACAATTCAACTATTCCACGTCCTATAGGTAGAGATAAAGCGAAAAAAATAAAAAAGGTAAGGTGATGTCAAATGAATTTATTAGCAAATTTGTGCAATGGGAATCTCTCGAGGAACTAAAGTTGAAGCGGTTAGAGAATTAATCAATTTACATAGAGAAAGAGAACAAAGGAAGAAATGGGAGAAGAAAATGGAGCTGCAACCCTCTCTTTTATCCCAATTGTTGGCGAAAGATCACTTATCACCAGCCGAAGAAGATATGAAAGACCATCTATTGACATTGTTCTTTGTCATTTGTTTTCATGTACTTTAATTTGTGCATTTTATATATATTTTTTTATCTTGTAAGTTTTTTTAATTTGTGTGATATTATTTAATTTCAAGTAATCTCAATTAGTTATTTTAATTATGAAATCATTTCGTTGTAATTTTTCTATTTGTAATCTTCATGTATCTCCATTATTAGATTTACCTTTCATATAGACCACATGATAAATTGTATTTATCCATATCCCACGTGAAAATCAATCACACGACAAGTTACATCACTCCACTATCAAACTACATGACAGGTTACATTAAACTAATTATTAAAGCTATATTTGCTCACATGCATATCCCAAGTGGTAATCAGGTCACATGACAAGTTACATCACTCCATCGTACATACACCAAAATTCTTATCTTTACTCTTTAGCTTCATCTCAATATAATTACTACCCACTTATTTTGCCTATTCCATTTTACAAATATCTCTCAATGAAAATCCCTGGATCTAATAAATAATGAACAAAAGTATTCTTAGAATAAATAAATAAAAATCATTAAAAAAATAAAGAATAAACAAACCGAACCGCTTCTGAAATATATATATTTTTAAATTAAGCAGGAAACTGAACACCGCCATTTTAGGAGCCCAGCCCATGGTGCTGGTTTATAAACCAGCGTCCCCAAAAGTGTTCGTCCCTTTCTTGCGCAGAGGTTTGGTGGATTGGAGCCAAAAAGAACCCTCCCTTCATTTTGGCGTTTCTTTCTTTTCAATCGCAGCATTCGAGAGTAAGTCTAATTTTTTTATTTTTTTTTAAATTTTGGCTGAGTGAGTAATTGTAAAATTTTAATTTGATAACCAGAAAGAGGTTCACCTCTCCGCTTTCGTGTTAGTCTCTGATGGCGGCTGATTTATTACGTTGAACATGGATTCTCTAGCTTCCTCGGTGAATTTGGGAACTCTGAATAAGATTTATTTTTGTAAATTTCATGGTTTTGAGTGTTTAGATCGTACTAGGGTCTCCTTTCACAGGGATGATATTAGTTTTAGAAAGTTTTGGAGTGGCAAACGGTTGAAGTATGTTGGTATTTGCAAATATTCCGTGATGGAACAAGGGACTTCAGTATCTCTTGATTCTAATGTAGATTCTCCCAAGCCAGTTTTAAAATCAGGGCCTAAGGTAGATCCTCTTTTCAGTATTGTTTTGGATAATGAGAGGGTAAGTGATAAGGAGAAGGAGAGAAGTACGGTGATCGAGACGTTAGGAGAAGTCTTGGAGAAGGCAGAGAAGCTAGAGAATAGTGAGAAGGTGAATGCCCCTATAAACAAACCTTTAGTGAACGAGACGGTTGAGCAAACAAGTGGTAATTCTGTTAATTCAGTTGGAAAACCAAACGCAAGTATAAGACTTTGAAGGGTGTTTGGCGGAAGGGAGATGCGGTGGGCATTAAACAAGTTATAAAGGAACCTCAGAAACAGGAATGTGGGACAGATGCAGGGGGATGGATGACTCTAAATCTGTTGCTCGTCGAGACCCCTTTTGCCGCCTCAGAAAGTTCAACTGAATTTACAAAGAAGACCCTATGTGGCTCCTCCTCCTCTTAAGAAGAAACCTGTTGGTGATGGAACTGATATGGAAGTAAAAGCAAATGATAGGAAGCCAATTTTAATAGACAAGTTTGCATCTAAGAGACCAGTTGTTGATTCTTTGATAGCTCAAGCTGTTTTAGCCCCTCCAAAACCAGGGAGGAACCGTGCAGATGGCAGGTACAGAGGTGAATTTAGAAAGAAGAAGGGCTCATCAGGTGGTGCGGCGGGTAGGCGTATGGTTAATTATAAAGATGATATTCTTGGGGCTAATACTGCCGGGAAAGGTAGAAAATGGAGTAAATCTTCCCGGAAGGCTGCTAGACGCCGGGCAGCTAGAGATGCTGCACCAGTTCGGACGGAAATTATGGAAGTTGGTGAAGATGGGATGTTAACCGAAGAGCTGTCTTACAACGTGGCCGTCAGTGAAGGTGAAATTCTTGGGTATTTGTACTCAAAGGGAATAAAACCTGATGGCGTGCTGAAGCTTAGCAAAGAAATGGTGAAGATCGTGTGTAATGAGTATGAGGTTGAAATCATAGATGCTCTCCCAATCAGGGTGGAAGATTTGGCAAAAAAGAAGGAAAAACTTGATGAAGATGATTTAGATAAACTAGGGGGGAGAGAGAGGCCTCCTGTTTTAACCATAATGGGACATGTTGATCATGGAAAGGTTAGGAACAATGTTAGTCAATTTGTTTTAGGTTTTAAACACACAGCTCAATCCTTTGCAAGATTTAGCTAACGGGCTTGTTTCCACTCACAGACAACACTTTTGGATTTTATACGGAAAACGAAGGTATATATGCCACTTGGATTTTTTATACTGATATAAAAAGATGGTTGCTTACGTGCTCTGTCACTAATAACATGTAGTTTGGAAGAAAATAATCTAAGTTGTATCTCTATTTATTTTAGGTGGCAGCAGCGGAAGCTGGTGGGATCACACAAGGAATTGGAGCTTATAAGGTCCAAGTACCCTATGATGGGAAGACACAAACATGTGTGTTTCTTGATACTCCCGGACACTAGGTAAGAATGTCGTTAGCTTATGATTATAATTTGTTATTCTCTTTTATTGCATTCTACTTCACATACTAAACTGGTATGTTTGTTTATGGATTGGATTGGAGTGGATTTCAAATCCAGTAGGGTGGATTTGATTAATAGTAAAAGGTGTGTTTGGATTTGGTATATATTTAGGAGTGTGGATTTTGTAGGATTTGATATTATAGGATTTGCAAAAGTATGTAAAAGATGATATTATTGTGTATTGAAAATTGTGTAAAGTAGGAGGGAGAGAGTGCAAAGTGAAAAAGGAGAAGAGAGAGTATTGCGTTGAGTAGATAATAATAATTAAAAGGTGGGTAATAGGTGATTGATAGTGTATTGAAAATTGTGTTTGAGAAAAGTAAAATATGTGTATTATAGGTATTATAGGGTAAAAAAATTTGAAATACTATACAAAATCTGGATGAACAAAACTATTTATTTGGATTTGAAATAAAAAAAAAAGTGGGATGGCAAGCTGTAAACGAAAAAGCCCTAAGAGTCTTATGTTGATCATGAGACAGGCATTTGGAGCAATGAGAGCGCGTGGAGCTATTGTGACAGACATTGTTGTCATTGTAGTTGCAGCTGATGATGGCATCCAACCGCAGACAAGTGAAGCTATTGCTCACGCCAAGTCAGCAGGGGTGCCAATTATTATAGCTATAAACAAGGTAACTTGATATTTGGTATTGATGTTATTGCTCGATTCTGTTAACTGTTGATTTAAGGGATCTTGATTTTTTTTTATGTCATCAATGTAGATAGATAAGGATGGAGCCAATCCTGATCGAGTTATTCAAGATCTTTCATCAGCTGGATTGATGCCTGAAGAGTGGGGAGGTGGTATTCCAATGGTTAAGGTGACAACTATAATAATTGTGGAGTTGCATTCACACTTTTTAACAAAAGAAAAATTCTTTCGATGATGCTAGGCTTTTCATTTAATGTTCATAACAGATAAGTGCACTTAATGGGGAGAACGTCGATGAGTTGCTGGAAACCATCATGCTTGTTGCTGAGGTAACTCTTTGTTATCCGCGCTTACTTAATGGCTCTTGGGGATATTATTATTTTTATTTTGAATTTAGTTATTTATGTTGCTAGTGATTTGTTCTGAAATTATGTCTCAAATTACGTTCACAGTTTCAAGAACTGAAAGCCAATCCAGATGCAAAAGCAAAAGGAACAGTGGTTGAAGCTGGACTTGATAAATCCAAGGGGCCTCTAGTTACAATTATTGTTCAAAATGGAACTCTTAGAATAGGAGACACAGTAGTTTGTGGTGAAGCTTTTGGGAAGGTTTGTATTTAAGATTGATTAGAAGTTTTCTCGGTTTGCCACTTATGCCAAAAGACTTCCTGATATCCAATGTCAGGTGCGGGCTCTATTTGATGATAACGGGAAAAGGGTTGATGAAGCAGGGCCCTCAATACCAATACAGGTAGTTGCTGTTATGTATGTTGTATATATGGATATCTTAATTTTTTAACTATCGATATCAAGAAATATTATTAACTGTAATAACCTGATGCGTGTTGGCCAACAATATCATTGTTAATACATTGGGATCTCTTGACATTTGGTTTTGAATTTGTGATTTTCAAAACAAATGTTTTGGTCATCAAGTAGTTATGCTTTGGGATGAAGTAATGTCTTCAGATCTCTTCTAACCAGCTATCATCCGTAGTGGGCTATTGCAATAGAAAGTTGAATTTCCAAGATAATTGAGTGTAAATATCCTTTTTTTTTTTTTTTTGAGAAACCCAAATGTAGATATCTAAAAGTCAGTTGTTAGAAAGTTATAAGTTTTTTTTTTTGGTTCTTCGTGAGAGTTATATAAACCCATTGTATACATCATCTTTGGTCAATGCCTGCTTCAGAAACTTGTACTTTATATATATATAATGGCTTCTTCCACCCCCAAAAAAAAACAACGTGAAGATTATACCATTTTTCGTCTTCTGAAAGCTTTTATTTAAAAAAATTATTATATTTTGCAAATTAACATTATTGGCCGACTCATAATCTGGTAACATATTTTAACTTATAATCGGCTAAGATCTTTTGAATTGTGATCAGATACTTTCACCTAATCATAATGTCACAAGGAACGTCATTCTGTCAAAGATTAGTATTTGTTTGCTGCCTGTACTAGAATATAGCATTTCATTTAGTAAACTCACTCTTTTCTGAAGTTTTGTGACTTCATAGACCTTGCTTCCTCTTTCTCAAAATATACAACATGACAGTCTTTCTATTGGAAGTTAGGGTCTTCATTGAAATCTTAAATATGATGCTATACACTATGGCAGGTTACAGGATTGAGTAATGTTCCATTAGCTGGTGATGATTTCGAGGTTGTTGTCTCACTTGATATTGCTCGTGGAAAGGCAATGATGCGAGCAGAGTATTTGAGGAATGAACGTATAACTGAAAAAGCAGGAGACGGGAAAATTACACTTTCTTCTTTAGCTTCTGCTGTTTCAGCAGGAAAGACCGCTGGATTAGATTTGCACCAATTTAATATCATATTAAAGGTTGATGTTCAGGTATGCCATCAATATACTTTAAGACCACATGGTTCTAAAATCCATCAAAGTTACATGTGTAGAGAAAATGTAATGGTTGTCTATTAAATGCGAATCATAGAAATTTGCTACAAGAGAGTATTGACTATAATATTTTTAGATTAATTCAGAATATTTTCTACATTAGCATCTTTCATCTTCGAATTATGTATATGTATGTTGCTGATGGAGTCAAATTTAACACAAATTACAACATTACATGCTATCATAAGCAAGTGTTAAGTGATGATTGATATGGTGCATCTCCTTTGAAGTTAATTTGATATAATATAAAATAATTATAAATGTTGAATAGGGGTCCGTTGAGGCTATCAAACAAGCCCTGCAGGCGCTTCCTCAAGATAATGTCACTCTGAAATTCATACTGCAAGCAACTGGGGATGTCAGCACCAGTGATGTTGACCTTGCCATGGCAACTAAAGCTATTATATTTGGTTTTAATATCAGAACACCTTGTTCAGTTAAGAAATATGCAGATAGCAAAAATGTTGAAGTTCGGCTATATAAAATTATATATGAACTTATTGATGATGTCGCGAATGCAATGGAGGGCCTCTTGGACCTTGTTGAGGTAAATCACGCTCATAATTTTATTCAAGCTCTTGTTCTGCTGATTATGTATATTTTAGTTTAGAAAGACTGAGCAGTTACATAAAATATGTGAGCTGTAACTGGGGTTTCATGTGCACTTCCCTCTGGAATTTTGTGAGAGAAAACTTTTGATTAAATATTCCCTATTTCTCTCATCTGTTATGACATTTCATTAGTTCTTAAATCTCCGTATGGAGTTTGTGTGGTGGCAAAAAGTGAGTGTTTGTGTGTGAGAGAGAACGAGGTTTTATTAGCTTGAGAGAGAGAGAGAGAGAGAGATTTTTATTAGCTTAGCTGGTTAACATGACCTCATGGGACCCTGCTTTTTTTTCTCTTTTGAATGTTTGTATTGACTATTCCCTCAAGTTATAGCTTCTACTTGTCATGTGTGAACTCCCCAGATTAATCGGTCCTTGGGCCGCATACCGAGTTATCAAAAAAAAACTTGTCATGTGTGAACTGTGAAGTCAGAAGTATTTTTACTGATGTTTCCTGATACATAGCTGTTATTACTTTATCGAAGATTAAGGGATAGTCGTCTTTCTTGTTTCAGGAACGAATACCAATTGGTGCAGCAGAAGTAAGGGCCGATTTAGAAGTGGCAGTAGTCGTGGTGGCTGGATGTTTGGTGACAGACGGAGAAGTTGTGAAAGACTGTGGAATTAGTGTACTAAGAGAAGGAAAAGAAGTTACTGCTGGCGTCGTTGCTTCCTTAAGACGGGTCAAAGAGATGGTGAATGTGGTAAGTTTAGATATTTGCTATCTTGTTTACGTCTCACCAATCTATATATCTCAGTGCGTTGGTATAATCATTCAAACATTTGTGTTGGTTATTATAAAGTATCAATACTTCCTTAAACATTTTGTTATGTTAGGTTTCTTACTCTTAGCAATTGAGGAATCCAGGTTTTTTTTCCATCTTTATCAATTATTTGATGGATGGAGATTCATTGAGGATGAGTTCCTTCGACTCCCATATAACCAGTAGTCTTGCTCATCTGCGTTATGTAGGAAATGAGATTCATATTTTGTAGATAATAGTTAAGCTTGTATGTTGTTGCTGGTGCCTTTAATTTTTTGTTGCATAGCCTTCTTTGAACAATATTTTTGTATCATATTATTGAATTTTCATAGTAACAACAGATTCAAGTTCATTCATGTGAAAAACTGAAAAAAAAAAAAACAGTAACAAACAGGAACTGTAGTGTTTAGATAACAAAAAGAATAATGCAAAACCGTTTGTGTCTAGATTTGACAATCTTCCTTGTAGTTTATAAGTTTCCAGCTTTCATTAATCTTTAGATCCTTTTCCGGGTTTCTCTATCAGATTTATTTTATTCTCCAAGTTGCTACAATAGCCCTTTCTGTGTTTTGTGGAACCTGAGTTTGACATAATTCATAATTGAACTAGCTGCTGTTTGCTATAGTTTCCAAAGTATGCTCTAAATCTCAAGTTGGTAATACGTTTGAGTCGAATCTCATAGGTAAATGCTGGATTAGAGTGTGGAATTGGAATCGAGGGCTTCGATGATTGGGAAGTGGGGACACTCTTATGACCTTTAACTTGGTGCAAAAGAAACGAACTCTCGAAGAGGCATCGGCCTCGATATCAGCTGCACTGGAACAAGCCAGGATACATCTTTGAAGAAGATCCAGAATTAGTGCCTTGCAGGCTATATATTTTACATGTATATAAGTATATGCATGTTAGAATTCAGCTCCATTTTGTTATAGGTTGTGCATAAATTTAATTTTACGGTATTTAGATATGATAACACATGCAACAACAGCACTTGGAGATTGGAACATAGGTCACAACTTTTGGTATCATCATGCAATCATATGAAGTAATGAATGTGTCTGATACGTCTCTTATTAATTGTTATGCTGCAGAATTTATTTATAGTCCAAGGGATTTTTAATTTGAGTTACTGAATAAATTGGCTTATGGGCTTAGTTTTTTAGGACTTAAGTTAGCGTTAGATCTGAGTCTATTTAAATAAAAGATTCATTAGAGTTATGGTTATTAAGAGATCAATAATATTGTTGGCAAACTTCAACAAGGCGAGATTAATATCTTGTGACAGGTGTAGTACTGTGGGCCTCGCTTTTATTTATAAATTACGTTTATTTACAAATTAAGTAGAGCCTACTTTATTTTTCTGCTCCTTCGACTGAATTTCGGAATCTGCTTTCAGTTAAGTCTTATGTTCGTTTCTCCCCATTCTTAACTTTCCCACTTTAAATATATAAGCCCAATTGGTAGCATCTAATAACCCTTAAAAGGCCTCCCTTATTAAGATAATAAATTGATTGGTAGCATTTATTAAAATCCCAGCGATCGGGTACTTATCGGCTGACCCGCTCTTATTTTACCCCCAAACACTGTTCACCTCTATGAAAATAATACCTTCTCGGACATGGTATTAAATTAAACCGACTTGAACAGTAAAATTTATGACAAATCTACCCTCCCTCATTCATTTTTATTATTACTTTATTCTTCCTTCCCCTACATCTACCTTCTTCCTTCCCCTTCATCTACCTTCTTCCTTCCACAAGACGGTGGCGATCTATGACGGCGACCGCCGCGCCGCCGCCACTACATCGTCCTCCGCCCCCATCCAGCGTCCCCCTCAATTCCCCCATATTGTAGAACACATAGTTAAGGGTGTGGATATAAAATTATCAAATGTTGCATACCTTCAAACATAGAAAGTGGGGAGCAAAATTACCTGCTGGATTCATTCAAAGTTTATTAGTTTAAGCCAAATGCCCCCCCATATTGTAGAACACGTGCAAACCCAATCCATCTCAATAACGCATTTCAAATCGCCACCAACACACCATTAAAGCCACTTTTCCGATTATTGGGTATCCTGATAATTGCTGTAACTAAGTTTTATAAATATACTTTGTAGTGCAGTTGGAGATCGCTGGGAGGACGGATATTCCTGTGGCTGAAGGATCTCATGTGACCATCACTGTATGTATTTTGAAACGATTTCCTACTCGATCGTTGTTTCTGGATTCTTGTTATCTGAAGTAATGAAATCTGGAATAATTTTCCAGGTTTTACTAAAGTACATATAACTATTCTTTATAATTGTTTAAATGATGTGTTTGTTACTCATTGCAATCCTTGCATGACCATCTATGTTAACTACAGTTTATGGTTAATATAATGAGTTCTTTAACACAACTTTCTCGTACCACTTTTGGATTTAACTCTATTAATATTGAATTGTTAGTAATATAAGATAAGTGCAGGATAGAAGACATTGCTTCTGATGAATTCCCTTGTACACTAGTTGGTTCATTTGTCTGACCATAGATTTGCCATCTTATTTTTCTTATGACAAAAACCTGTATGCACTATGCAACTCAACTGTATTTTCAAATGATATTGGTTTGTTTTACTAAAAGTTGACTTTTGTTATATGTTAGTACTTTGTTAAATTGCTTTATTATTGTAAATGCATCGTAAAACATTAATTATGTGCTAGTTTTTTGTTTAATACAATTTTGTAATAATTTTGGTGTAAAAAAAGGTACAAAACTTCGGATTGCTGATTTTGTCCATGGAACGGATGGTTGGGGGGTGATTGTTCTATTTAGCCTTGTATAGGAAACTTGCGATTTCACACAGATGGATTCAATTACAACATGTCATAAAAACTATGGAAAATTTTAAAATAACAGAAATAAAAAGCAACTACGAGCAATTAAAATCAAGGTGAATTCAGAGGCGAGTTCTATAAAATTTTGAATCTTTTCCTATTCATTTTATTGGGTCCAAATCCACCTCAAGTAGGATGATTTAGGTGGAGGTTGGTGCAAATTCGTAAATGAGAATGAGAATAAAAATCTCTTTCCCCCTATGCGTTGGATACACGTCTGGTATGTTGTAGGAAGGATTGTCTCTATGATGGTTATATTATTAGTTTTGTGTTCTAATTTTCAAAAAGATGGGACAAAAATTGGTCGTTGGTTCCGGAATATAGGAATGATTGAGGAGAATTGAGGGTATTTAATCAAAATGGTTAACGATTACCTTATTAAGGAGGAAAAATTGTATCATTGTTCATTTTCCGTACTCACTAGTTTTTTGCTAGCGGGATGCACGGGCCAATTGTATTTTTTTTAAAAATTTGTTAGAATAACTGCAAAAAAGAAAAAGAAAATCGTTGGATAATGATGACAATTATAGAATATTTGTATACATATAACGTAGTCTTACTAATTTTTTGTTTAAATGAGATTGTACGACAAGTTTGGAGAAAATAATATCATATTTTACTATCTTAATTTTCAAGAACAAAGCTAGATAATTAATATTTCTGATAAATATAATATTTTATCTACTAATTATGAATCACCCTTATTTATATAAATCCTCTATTTTAAATTTCTACAAGTCTATGAAGAGTTACCATTCATTTTTCTTCATTAATCTCTGTCATTAAATTTTATGAGCTTGACTTATTTATTGTATAATTCTTAACACTATTCATTTCTTTAATTTAATTTATATAATTCAATTTTTCTAGGTTATTTTTTGGGATTTTCTCACAGTCCACATCTTCATGCATCCACCATTCTCCTCTCCTCAGATACATTATATTAAATATATACTCCATAATTTATAATTTAAAATAAGAAATGAATGGAAATGTCCACCTACAATATTAGAAAATAAAATACATCTATAATTGAATTAATCAAATTAATTAATTATTTGAAGTATTTAATCTAAAATTAATAATATAAATATATGTTATCTATTAATTGTAAATCATCGCCTACTTATATAAATCCTCATTTTTCAAAATCCTGCAATTTTATGAAGAGTTACTTAAGATGAAAACAAAATCTATACTATTCAGTTTTCTTCATTCATCTCTGCAATTATGACTTTGATAAGGTATAATTTTTTATCTCACCATTTATTTATCTAATTTAATTTATATCATTCATTTTTTCTAAGTTATTTCTCACTATCTACATCTTCCTTCATTCATCATTATTTTCTGCACAGATACATTATGTTAAATACATACTTCATAATTTAGAATGAAAAATGAATGGAAATATGTACATACAATATTTAATAATAAAAATTACATTTATAATTAAATTAATCAAACTAATTAAATATTTAAAGTATTTAATATATGTAGGTCCCGAACAGGATTCGTGAGGACAGAAGTTTAGAGGGGAGGGGTGAATAGACTTCTGAAAACTTTTTCGTGCAGATCAGGTGTGATTGCAGTTTGCCTGATCAGAGTGCAAGTGAATCAGTTTGGACTGATATCCAACTTACTGATCCCCTGAGGGCAGATCAGTTCGGTATCTATCAGTTTAACTGATTGTGCGGAAGCTAGTTTATACCCGTGTGAAAAATCAATTTATAACAAATCAGATTCCGAAGTTGTTTTCAATCAGATGACTATGGAGTCAATCTGATCAGATCAGTAAGTTGGTGCTAGCTGATCCTAACTCAGAATATGTATGCAGATTTAATCAAGTTGTGTGCAATAGTGTGAAGCAGTTAATCAAACAGGTAAATGAACACAAGATTTATAGTGGTTCGGGCAACCAGTCCTACGTCCACTCTTCCCTATCACAAGGGGCACCAACTTAACCGACTTAACCAACTGGACTTAGATTATTGTGTTAGTCCAACACATTACACCAACATATATTTATGGAGCTCTCACTCAACCGATCCCAGAAATCAGAACTAGAAACCCTAGTCTGAAATCTTGCTAAACAAACTTAACCTAACTTTGGGTTTTGGGTAAGATTTGTTGTTTGTTCCAACTTTGAAATCTTTCATAGTATTTAAGTAGCCTAACAACTAGAGGATAAGATTTCTGTGCTAAGAACTATGGGATGAACACTTAGAAAAATAATCTTCAAGGTTGTGTTCTTCGTATGGAAATTTGACTATAGTATGAGCTTCTTGATAATTTTTAGTGTCTTCTTTCAAGAGTAATCCCATATTTATAGACCTCAAAATCAAAGAGCCGTTGGAGAGCAATTTGAATTTCCGCTATATTTGGTAGATATGTAGGATTTGATGTGGCGTCTTGAGGGGACGGCATGACCGAAAAGCATGAATAGTTGTCTTTTATAGCCGCTTTTAACCAAGCAAAGACCAAATCCGTATTGTCGGCTCCATTCATATGTGTCTTGTTCTTATTGGTTAACAAAAACACTTTTCAGTGTTTGTTCTACCAACTAAAGTTGACATTCTTCTTGTTCAGATCAACAACGTATGACTTGGTGAAACATAAGTTACCACCGGTGTGTGTGTAGACCGACCGCCATAACCGATCGATCTACCGATAGAGTCTTCGTGCCATTGTCTTAGCTCAACTAGCGACTTCGACGGGATGTAGGTCTTCTGGTCTGATCTTCTGGTAGTCATCTGATCTTCAGGTCTTCTGAATTTGTGTCTCAAGACTTCACCTGATTATCTGACTTTATAAGATCGTCCGATCTTCTGTCCTTCCTTCCCTTTCCGCCTCGCTCGGACTTCAAATTTATCTTTTGTTCTTCCGATCTTTAGATCTGACCTATACATATTGAGTTTCCCCCTCAATATGTGACCTATCTTATACATCAGTTGTTCTATATAATAATTATCAACTAGTCATCTTAAAACTGGTATTATAAACATCAGTCAGCTAACAGGTCTGACTGGTCCTATTACATGTGTTTTAGAACTTCCATCAAAACTCTAAATTTCCAAACAATTTCCCCCTTTTTGATGAAACCAAAACACTTGAGAAACCAACACAAATTGATAAATATAAAACAATAAAGAACACATAATCGTAAGACAATGAGATTTTTGTCTTAGGATCGAAAAAAGAATAAACTTTTCATTCATCGATTTATCGATTACATATTACATCAGAAAAGTTTGGGTTTAAATTCAGCTGATCCTAAACAGTCTTCTGATCTTCAATCTCTTGGCTTATGTCCCTCTGGCATTTCTCATTGATCCTGAGGAATGTTGAATATCCGGTATAGCTTCCATTTGACATCATTGATCTGCTGAGGATCGCTTATGCGAGCTTTGTTCAGATGTCAAAATAGAACCTTTGAAATGCCACCAAAATGAGCCATCCGCTTTCTTCGAGTAATCCACCACGCCATACTCTTGATGAGATATTCTCACATTGATTACTCGCCTCATTTTCCGATATTTCGTAAAAACTGGGTGCTTGTTCTCCAACCAGTTGAGAAATTCTCATCTCCGGTGATTCTTCTTGGGCACTAGACCCGAAACAAAAGCATCCGAAGCCATTCACTTCGATCTTATTCCATTCCTCGAACCTATCGGCAAGATGCGGCAAAGTTTTTGGAATGATTTCATCAACTCTTGCTGGCAACTGAGGTTCTGGTCCAGATTTTTCGGCTTTGCCTTTCTTCTCCCTCGATCTGTATTTCTTTTTCAGATTTTCTGCCTCTACCAATTTTTCTGCTCTTCTTTCTTTTTCACTAATTCGAGCTTCTTCAGCAATCTGCTCCTTAGACATTTTCTCAGCCAGTTCCTTATCGGCCTGTATCTGGCTAGCTGTGTTTGTCGTGACTCTCTTAGTCCGAAAGCGGGTCGGTACAGTTTACGATGTCCTAAGCACCAAGAATTAACTTTTGTTGCCTTTTGACTTCTCCATCTCCCCATAAATTTTATTAGCAAATTGATCCAGATGGTCTAGTCTCTGGCCATAGGATTCAACTGTTTGAATCAGTTCTTCTGTTGTTCTGATAAAGTCAGTTGGTTTCTTAATCTGTCCTTCCCCCTTTTTGGTTTGATCAAAAAGAGCATTGAGGTGGGAAGTCAGAGATCCAAAGCTGACTGATATGGTCTTGTTAAGATCTTCAACAGATAAACCTCGAGCTTGAGTAGATAGATTTTGAATCTTTGAGATCATTTCGATCTTGACAGATTCAACGGCAAGAGAGGGGGTAAGAATGAGTTTATCAAGTTTTTCTTCACCATTTCAAGCTTTTCCGTGACCATTAGAAGAGAAACTTGTTGTTGATCAACCCGGAACTAACTTGTCGTCAATGCCTTCTTAAATTCAAAGATCCAAGTTGGTCACGGTTTGAGAGAACTGATCTTTGATTGCTTCAACCTGGGAAATAGCCAATTCCAGTTGATCCGTTATTTCTTTGAGGCCAATCTGCCTCTGATCAGCTATTGTGTTGCTAAGTTCATTAGTCAACACTCCCTCAATTTCTTCTTTCGTAAAGATCTTTAAAACACGATCCGATCTCCCGAAGTTGATCGCTGGTGATGTGTGTTCGCAAATATTTTGCATCACCGATCATTTCCAGCTTGTTTTGCGCCTCCATTGGCCGGTCATGAACTCGCAAACCGGTTCCACTATCATCCAAAAGAACTCCCACATTCTTCATAGGATCATCTTCCTTAGGAGTTTCTGCAACAACCTCCAGTTCAACTTGTTCAATTAGTCCCATCCTTTTGTGGATCAGAGCTTTGATCGCTTCAGCAGTTATCAGTTCAGCTGGTGATCCTACCTGAGCAGATTTCTTCATGTCGAAATCAAAATCTGCGAATGCATCAGCACCTCCCATCTGTTCAATAATGATCATGAAATCTGAGAAGTTCTTCAAACGGAGATCTTTCCAGGTGAGGATCTCCATTACTTCCTCTCGAATAACAGGATGGGCTACCAACTCTGGATACAACTCATCAATTTCGCATTCAATTCTCATTCTGACCATTTTTCCGGTGATGGTCTTGGATGATATGGACTCAGGAATCATCTGTTCAGATCGATCAGGTTCCGGTTGATGAGATGTAGAGGGTTCTGGTGGTGTCTGAGTAGCTGGATGTTGACTGATTGGCTGAATCTGCAGAGGTTCTCACAGAGCGACAAAGTCAGCGTCTGTTCTCTGCGGCGGTGATCTTACTGGTTCGCGAACTGGTAAACTTTCAGGTTCCCGAGCATGTGAAGGAGAAGGAGAGATATGCTCAGCAGCTAGAAGTCTGAGTGGTGAATCAGAGCGAGATTTAGGTGAGGGAGATCGTTCGTCCCTTGCTCTTCCCTCAGATTGTTCTGGCGAGCTCTCAACTTGAGAGGCCTGCCTATTTGATGTTTCAGCTGATCTCTGCTGCACATTAGGTTGATCTGGCACTCCTTCTTCATCTGACTCGTCTTCAAGAAAAAGAGTCATGGTGGCCTGTTTTACCTTCTTTGGCCTCTTCTCCTGAGCCTTTACCAGTTTTCTCTTCTTCTTTTGAGGAACATCAGTTGCAGACGTAGTTGCCTCCTTGTTTTTCCCTTTCTTAGTCTTAGGAGGGGTGGGCCGCATATCATCATCTGATGGCCCATAGATGACAGTTGTGGTTGAGAGAAAAGCCTTGTAGGACTTCAATCCGTTCTGATCCTATTCAACATTGGGCATCTTGTCCTTCAGAATGACTGCAACCTTGTTGAGATTGTTGATTCTCTTCTTCAGATAGAATTTTCTCTGTTCACTAACTCCAAACTTGTCATGTTCTTGGAGCAGAATAACCTTCAGGAAACCATGCCAATTAATATTTTTGGCTTCATCGATAATAGCAGCCATACTATACATTTTTACATCTGTTAATCCATCTGGGCTGAACGAGATACCCATGATTGTTTTTGATAGAATGTCAAACGACAAACGGTATTTCCTTTTCAACATAGGCCTGACAAAGCCTACGGTATGGTGTTTATCAGCCTCTCTGAAGAGTTCATTCCTGATCAGTTTGTCTTCATTCTCCCTGTAGTGAGCAGGAGAGATTTTTCCTTTGGGCAGGTTGAACAGTAAAGTTATATCAACATTTGTAAGTCTGATATCCTCTCCATTTACTGAAGAAATCAGTTCGTCTCCAGGATTTTTCGTGTCCACCTTCAAATTCCTCAAGAATTCTAGTGCCTCATACTGCATTACTGGATTGCAGTGAGCAGCACAGTATTTTTCGAGACCTCCCTTCCTCAGAATTTGTTCCACCTCCATTGATTCCGGATCCCGTGTAACACCAAATCTTACAAATTTGTCTTCAACAATTTTGGTTGCCAAATCCGTATAGTTACACATAATTTTGCCCATTCCGTGAGTGGCCATCTACAATAAGATAGACTCGATTAAAATTTATGCATAACTATAAAGATATCATATATTGATTATCAGACCTATTCTCAGACCTAGTAATCGATGAATACATACGGATATCAAGAAATGATAAGGCATAACACATGATAACATAAATAGACGTAATCTATATGTTCAATGGATTTTAGGAAAGTAATTCATCAAATAACCAGAAATTACCAGATTCTGTTTTTCGATTTTGAAATAGGTTGAATCGCAAGAAACACTTTGAATCGCAGAAAGATAATTGTGAGTTTGCAGAGAATGAATCGCAAGAATTTTGAGAAAAAATATTCTGGTAGGGTTTTGATGAAGCTTATAAAAGGAAGGAGGGAAAATCGAGACTAGAAGATCAAACGTTTGAAAAGGATAAACGATCCAGATTGAGCGGTTTTGATCGTGTGGTCAGGATATGTACGCACGATTACCTTTTGGATTTAAAAACACATTTAGTGGCATTTAATACATATACCCTACGTCCGCATTAAATACTTTGCAGGGTATGCGTCACAAAAGTATGTGTACAGTAAAGACAAATATTATCAGATAATTTCAGATATGTAAGCAGTAAACAAAGAAACAGAAATGCGTATCTGGTTGACTGATATTGTAATCAGTCAATACCACTTGAAGTCTATTTGTACCACTTGTTGATCTTAGTTTTCTGCCTAATCCTTATAATTTCCAAACTGTCCCTTTCAACTGATCCGTTCCACTTTGCGTCTGATATTCCCTTTTTCTGATCCTTCCTGATCAGTTGAAGTTCCCCCTTCAACTGTTATTTTTGATTACCTATTGACTGATTTATCTGATTTGTTGAGGTATCATACTCAACTGATCTTCCTCATCTGATCAGTCTCTTATCTAATCAGATTTCAGTTGACCTAATCTGATTCTACTCAGACCAAGTCAATTCTTGGGATAAGTGTTACCGCCAAAACTTAGTCTTGGAAAATCGGATAGTCGTCTCGATTCCCTAAGTCGGCACAATTTGACATTCGTAATAATAGTCTGGATACTTTGGGATATCAATTGCCATAAGCTTATCCAATCATCAGTCGCATGTTTCCTACGCGCTGTCCTTGCGGTGCCAATTTCTCTAAAAGGCTTTGAGAAATCAAATTTGCATTTGTACCCCTGCTTGACCTCTATAAATTGGACCAATGATTTACACAACATAACCCATTCACCATACTTATCTTCTTTAAGTGTTGTAAACCATGTATTCCGGTGAACCCTTATTTCCGGTGAAACTTCCGACAAAAACCTTTAACCCTTTTCAAATGATTTCAACTTCTCAAATCAACTCTGTGTGTCCCTTATTACTGCTTTCGTCATTATCGAAGATTACACATACAATTATTGCTAAGCTTCTCTACCGCCGAGGCGACGGATCTGCTATCGCAAATGAGAAAATACTTCTCCTAACCGTATGCACCTTGTGTGCCTATCGAGATGACAAAATTAGCATTAACAGACTCAGTCTGATACAAAACATGAGTTTGGTATTCGATCTTGATCGGATAACAAATGATCATCGATATTAAACTCAATATTTGCAAGTGACACTTGTGGCCATATAGTCTTTGGACCACATCTTTGGCACTTGTGTCCCATTTAACAGCTGGAGAGCCCATTGATTTTAGGACTAGGGGCTCCTATTAGAAATCCTTCAATGCCGCTCTCGCTCCTCACTCCGAAGCTCTGAGGGTGGCTTTATGATTATTTCAAAGCCTCTCACACCCCTTTTAGGGTTAAGTGGGAAAATTTGAGCCCTCGGGCTTTAAAAATCTTTAAAGCCTCTCCCCTTTTTAGGTTAGGCTTAGGGTTTTCGGTTTATGGTTTATGTCTTGACCTCCCAGTCCTTTTGTACTTGTAACTTGTAATGTAAATCGACCTCTGGTCTTTATCAATGAAAATTTCTATTATTCCATTGTTGTGTATTTTATGTTTCCTTATGCGATTGAAGCTTTAATCTTATGTAACTTGCTTGTTGAACATTAGCTTAATCGACTTACAAAGTATGAAACAACCAAACCGATCGGTTCTTTAATCGATAATTCTTTAATCCGATCGCCTTTTAATCGATAAAACCTTCTCATATCGGTTCCTTGATCGATCTTCCGATAAGTTGAGATACCTAACTCAACCGATTCCTCTTAACTCCGTTAGTCTCTTAACCAAATTGGTTTACGAGATCACCCACCAAACATTTCGTGATTTTTCTCCAAGATCCGTAAGTCCTAGCTCATTGCATAATTCTCGAATCGATCTCAAATTAGTGGCTTGGTTAAAATATCGCCTTTCTATTTATCAAGATGGATCTTTTCCATTATGATATTCTTCTTTTCAACATGATCTCTTATAAAATGGTGTCCGACATCCACATGCTTGCATCTTGTATGTAGAAAATAGATTCTCGAGTGATTGCAATAACACTATTATCGTCACGTAATATAGGTACGTTCTTAACTACAATGTTATAATCCCTCACCGCCGACTAAGCCGTAAGGGTTGGGGAGCAACAACTTCCTCGCACCATATATTCTCGCTTCAAGAGTAGATGTCGCTTATCGATGTCTCCGCTTTTTTGAAACTACGAGATCGGGTTTACTACCTAAAAACTGACATGTACTTGAGGTTGACTTCCTGTCAATTCTGCAACCTCCATAATCAGAATTAGAATACCCACTAAGCTCTAGATTATCATCTGATGGGTAAAATAAACCAAGGTTTACTGTCCCCTTCAGATACTTAAGAATCCGCTTAGTTTTCCGGTGTGGCTTTTTGCATTGGATTTGCCCGAAATCGCACATACACCTCATCGCAAAAGTGATATCCGTCTGGCCGGCGGTCGTATAGTAAAGATCCAATGAGAGCCCTATATTCTTTCTGATTAGTTTTCTGACCATCCTCATATGGATCCATCTTGAATCCAGTCATCATAGGAATTATGGCTTCCTTACAGTTTTGAACTCCAAACTTAGCCAATAAACTCTTAGTGTACTTCGCCTGGCAGATGAATATCCCTTCTGTACTTTGCTTAACTTGTAAACCCAAAAAGTAACTCATCTGACCCATCATGGACATCTCGAACTTCCCTTGGATCATCTTGCTGAATTTTTCACATAAACTCTTGTTGGGAGATCCGAAGATGATGTCGTCCACATAAATCTGAACCATCAGAATATCTTCTCCATCTTCTATTCTGAATAAGGTTCTGTCCACTATTCCTTTAGTGAAACCACTGTCTATCAAGAACTGAGAGAGTGTATCATACCAAGCTCGAGGAGCTTGTTTCAAGCCATAAAGAGCTTTTCTTAAACGGTACACATGGTTGCCTTTTTCAAAGCCTGGAGGTTGTTCAACATAAACTTCCTCAGCTAGTACCCCATTTAAGAATGCACTCTTTACATCCATGTGATACACAATAAACCCTCTGAAGGGCAAAGATATGCCAAAAACAAATTAATGGCTTCGGTGCGAGCGATCGCAAAAGGTCTCATCATAATCAATTCCTTCCGATTGTCAATACCCCTTAGCAACAAGTCTTGCCTTATTTCTGGTTATGAA
Organism: Stenogyne calaminthoides; assembly: GCA_037126765.1. Lineage (NCBI taxonomy): Eukaryota > Viridiplantae > Streptophyta > Magnoliopsida > Lamiales > Lamiaceae > Stenogyne > Stenogyne calaminthoides. The sequence goes on from JBBCBC010000032.1 coordinate 15,980,904, forward strand.
ATTATTCTCATCTCTCTTGTTCTTGAATACCCACTTTGTGCCAATCACATCTTGATGGTTGGTCTGTCCACCGCCCCAAACCCGATTCCTCTCAAATTGTTCCATTTTTTTTTCTTGCATGGCTAGAATCCGGCCAGATCTTGTAGAGCTTCCTCTACTTCATTGGTTCCTTCAAAGATGAGATAACAACAATACGTGGCACTTTCACCAATCGATGTCTAGTTTTAACTCTATCGATGGGGTCTCCGGCGATCGATCGGTTAGATGACCGGTTACCCGGTCCTTCTTTTCCGATTTGCATCCGTTTGGAGAACATCATCCTCTTCGATAGTAGTTCATTACTAGTGATTGGGAGTGGTGCGTGACTTATGATCCACTTGACATGGACAAGTCTCTCGGTGATGTTGGACTCATCATGTGTTGATGTCCGTCCGTAGGAACTTCAGTGTTCCCCCGAACCGGATGGTTCGATTGATATTGTCTCGGTACCGACTTCTTCTTTATTATCGTTAACAGCGTACCTTAGGGTCTGATTGACTGGTGAATCGGCGGGGATCTGGAATATACACCGTTACGTTTCGATCCTTTTTCCTTGATACTTAGCCGATCCATTTTACGTGCATCGTGCAATGCGGCTGATCTGGTACTTTTTGTTCCGAGGCCCGATTTCTCTTGTTCGTAAGATGTTTCATCAAAGACCACATGAGGTGTTTCTTCCACAACTAGGGTTCTTTGTTGTAAACCCCGAAAAGCCTTGGGCGGATGAGGAATATCCTAAGAATATACCCTCATCTGACTTGGCCTCAAAAGTCTTCAACTGACTCTTCCCATTGTTGTGTATGGAACACTTGCACCCAAAAACATGGAAGTAAGAAACACGAGGTTTTTTGCCCTTCCACAGTTCATAGGGTGTTTTGTAGTGAGCCTTAGTCAGAGAGCATCTGTTATGAGTGTGGCATGCAGTATTGATGGCTTTTTTTTAAACGGCTTGGTGTTCTATGTTCAGCTAACATAGTGCGAGCAGCTTCTTTGAGTGTTCTGTTTCTCCGCTTCGCTACACCATTACATTTGTGGCGTTCTTGCGGTGATGTCTCATGCTATATACCAAACTTAGTGCAAAAATCAGTAATAAAAGAGTTCAGAAATTCTGTACCTTTATCTGATCTGATTTTCACTATATTGACACCCTTTTTGTTTTGTAGTTTTTGAGCAGCTCAGGTATCTTTGTTGTTCTCTCATTCTTCTTATACAAGAATACAACCCAGGTAAACTTGGAATAATCATCCACGATTACTAGAGTATATTTAAGTCCGCTTAAGATCGATCGGTGTAATCGGTCCAAATAAGTCCATATGGAGCAATTGCAATAATATCATTGATCTTTGGTCCAGGATTCCTTGAATGAGGCTTTAACTGCTTTTCCCTTCCGACATGCGACACATGTCCGATCCTTAGAGAATACCTCATTCGAAGTCCCTCAACCAAAGACATCTTTGCTATCTTGTTAAGAGTTTTAAAGTTCGGATGACTCATTCTTTTGTGCGAGCCAATCGCTACTTTTTTTGGAACTCTTAACAATCGTACATGCATTTCTTGGACAACTGCTCCAATCAGAGTATAAATCGTACCTTTCCTTGAACCAGCTTAACAAGATCTCGTTGAGTAGCTAGATTCTTGATAGTACACCGATCACGAGAACTCAACACCAAATCCGTTGTCGCAGAATTGTGAAACCGATAATGAAAGTTATGCTTTAAACCTTCGACATACGAGACTCCAAAGAACTCAGACATCATCATTCTCTAAGGTTCCGAATCCTCCGTAAAATCAAAGTTATCATCACCAAAGAGTACACGTGGGCCTTCTTATTCTCAGATAAGAGCTAAGGAGATGTTTGTTTCCAGTCATGTGCCTTGAGCATCCACTATCGATGTACCAGATAGTTGCTTGTACACCTCATTTGTTGGCCAAACCCACGCGAACCTGCAATCAAATCAGGCTTTAGGTACCCCTTTTGGATTGGGTCCTGAGGGGTTAGAGTTGGTCTTAGGGATCCATACAAACAGGGCACTTCTATTGTAATCAGATAGATCAGAAGGCCTGATTTGTCTCCCATAAACATCTACATAATCATACATCTCTTCATATGCATTCTGATCAGTATGATTATTTGTGCGAGCCTTGAGTGAATCAGAAGACTTGGGATTTTTCTTTGTTGTTTGTCTTCTTTAACCCAAATAGGGGCTCAAAAAGCAGACCCTAGGTTTCGATTGTAAGGGTAGGTACGACTGCTACCATTAAAAGATTCATATCTTTTTGGCATAAATGGTCTTAGCAGTTTACCTTTAGCTTGCTTGTTAGGCAGCTGACCCTGATTAGGTTTCAGATTAGATTTCCCTTTGACAAGTTGTCTCTTCTGATACCTAATCTGCTGATCAGGTTGAGGTCTCTTCAGAAGAACTGGGTTCTTTTGTTGATTCCTCGGCTGATGCTTAATCAGTTGGGGTCCATTTCTGTTCCCTTTCTGATTGGGCACTTGCCTTACTTGTTCACCAGGTCTCTTTCCCTTATCAGATACATATTTTGCTTTTTGTGTATCTATATCAGAACTCATTTGATTACAACTTTTTGAAGTGAACCAGACGGGGATTTTGAGGATGTAGAAGGGTTTTCATACCCAATTCCCTTCTTATTGGTTGTCGTTCGAAAATAGTTGTTCATATCCTGAACGGTTTTCGAAGATTTCGTGAAAACCTGTATTTTCTTACGTAAACTATCCTAAGTTAATTTCAGACTCTCATGTAGTCGGAAGAGATCATCAAACTTGGCTTGTAGGATTTTAAAATCACTAGCTTGCTGTTTATTGATAGCTAGCTCTTCCTTAATCTGCTTCTCCTGATCAGAAGAATTAACTTTCAGAACTTTCAGTTCTTGCTTATCTTCTGGCGGCTTTCAAATGATTTTAGTTAGTTCATTTGCTTTCTTGACATCATTTTCCTTAACAAAATTTGAAAGTATTTTTAATCCTTAGCTTATCATTTTCGGCTTCCACTATCGTATAAGTGTCTCTTTGCGTTAGAGATCATCAAGCAATTGCTCGAAATAGAGCCGCAAGTCAATCTCTCCGGCGGGGTGTGCTAATCATAATCCGATGTGGAAACCGAAAAGAGCGAAGGTTTAGAGGTTACCTCAGTTGGTCTTCCTCCTTAGCCATCGAGATGATTTCATCATCGAAGAGAATATCGATCATCGTAGTGGTAGAAATCATCGGCGTTGCTTATCGGACAAAAGTCCTCTCTTGATGAGTAGCTTTGAATCCTCTGGCGAATAAGAATCATCAATTTCTGATGTATCAGCAACCATGACTTTCTTGTCTCTATAGCGTTGCTCTCTTTTGTTCCGCTTCTCTTCTTTTTCTTTTGGTGTCAGGTCTGGGCAATCTGCGCTGTAATGACCTGGTTTCTCATAGTTGAAACACGCTCCACGATCCACGGAACTTCTTCTGCCAGGTGAGTCATTCCGTCTGTAGAATCTGTCAGGTGACTTACCTGTCTGATTGTAATCAGAATTTCTTCTCTCAGATCTGTTGTCTCTTCTTTCATCAGACCGATCATCTCTTTTCTTATCTTCTCTGTGATCCTTTCTGTGATCATCTCTTTGGTCATCAGATCTGGTCCTTTCTGGAGATCTGTCGGCTGGCCTCCTATCTCTTCCTCTGCTGTTTTGATAATCCCTATAAAATCTGCGATACTTACCAAGTTGAATGTTATATTTTTCAAGTTTTATGGTTAGCAAAGCAATCTGTTCAGTTTGACTTATAATATTTCCAACTGGTTCAGTAGACTTTGAGTTGCTGCTGGCTGCTTTGAATGCAACTGATTTTGATGTGGCAGGTGTGGCTTCAGCAGGTGACTCATCTTCTTCTTCTTGCCCTCTTTCGTTCAGTTCGAACTCATGAGATTTAAGACTCAGGAACAGGTTGCTTGGCTTCATCTTAGCAATATCTTGACAATCCTTTATTATAGTGACTTTCATATCCCACTTCTTAGTCAGAGATCTCAAGATCTTGTAATTGATGTCTTTATCTGACATTTCTCGTCCAAGTTCCCGTAACTTGTTGACTGATATGGTGATTCTTCCATCGAGCTCATTGATGGTTTCATTTGGTAGCATCTTAAGTTTCTTGAATTTCACTAGTTCAGCTTGCAGTCTGCTATCTTTAATCAGATCATTTCCTTCACACATTTCAGCAAGCGTATCCCACATCTGTTTGGCTGTCTTGAGACACTTTATCATTTCTCTGGTTATCTTGTCCATGGTCTTTATGATTATGTGTCTGGCTATCGTATCCAGAGTGTACAATTTTCTCTCTTCAGCATCCATCAGGGAGGGACTCTTTCTGACAAGACTTCCAACTGCAAAATCTGGATCACCTCCAACAGTTGGGTTGTCATGATAGATGATGATGGGTTCTCGTTCAAGAACTTCCATCATCCTGCTGCTTATTGATCCCAGATGGTTGCTCATGTATATTGTCCAGTCTGCATACTCATCAATGGAAAATTTAGGCAAATCATGATACATACCCGAAGTATTATCCACAAAGGTTCTTCCTCAAGAACCGATCGTGTGTTTGAAAACAAATGAGATTTGAAAAAGGTTTTTCAAGATCAGTTCAAGTGACCACAAAGGTTCTTCCTCAAGAACCGATGATATTCAAAGCCAGTGGTCCGTAGAACCACTGCTCTGACACCACTTGTAGGTCCCGAACGGGTTTCGTGAGGGCAGAAGTCTAGAGGGGAGGGGTGAATAGACTTCTGAAAACTTTTTCGTGCAGATCAGGTGTGATTGCAGTTTACCTGATCAGAGTGAAAGTGAATCAGTTTGGACTGCTATCCAACTTACTGATCGCCTGAGGGCAGATCAGTTCGATATCTATCAGTTTAACTTATTGTGCGGAAGCTAGTTTATACCCGTGTGAAAAACCAGTTTATAACAAATCAAATTCCGAAGTTGTTTTCAATCAGATGACTATGGAGTCAATCTGATCAGATCAGTAAGTTGGTGCTAGCTGATCCTAACTCTCAGAATATGTATGCAGATTTAATCAAGTTGTGTGCAATAGTGTGAAGCAGTTAATGAAACAGGTAAATGCACACAAGATTTATAGTGGTTCGGACAACCAGTCCTACGTCCACTCTTCCCTATCACAAGGGGCACCAACTTAACCGACTTAACCAATTGGACTTAGATTATTGTGTTAGTCTAACACATTACACCAACATATATTTATGGAGCTCTCACTCAACCGATCCCAGAAATCAGAACTAGAAACCCTAGTCTGAAATCTTGCTAAACAAACTTAACCTAACTTTGGGTTTTGGGTAAGATTTGTTGTTTGTTCCAACATTGAAATCTTTCCTAGTATTTAAGTATCCTAACAGCTAGAGGATAAGATTTATGTGCTAAGAACTATGGGATGAACACTTAGAAAAATAATCTCCAAGGTTGTGTTCTTCGTGCGGAAATTTGACTATAGTATGAGCTTCTTGATAATTTCCGTGTCTTCACTCTGAAGAGTAATCCCATATTTATAGACCTCGAAATCAAAGAGCCGTTGGAGAGCAATTTGAATTTTTGGCTATATTTGGTAGATATGTAGGATTTGATGTGACGTGCTTCAGGGACGGCATGGCCAAAAGCATGAATAGTTGTCTTTTATAGCCGTTTGACCAAGCAAAGACACAAATCCGTATTAGTCGGCTCGGCTTCATACGTGTCTTGTTCTTATTGGTTAACAAAAGCACTTTTTCGGTGTTTGTTCTACCAACTAAAGTTGACATTCTTCTTGTTCGGATCAACAACGTATGACTTGGTGAAACATCGTTACCACTTGGTGTGAGTGACTGATCGATTATAATCGATCGATCTACTGATAGAGTCTTCTGGTGCCAGTTGTCTTAGCTCAACTAGCAGACTCGGCTGATGTAGGTCTTCTGGTCTGATCTTCTTGTAGTCATCTGATCTTCAGGTCTTCTGAATTTTTGTCTCAAGACTTCACCTGATTATCTGACTTTATAAGATCGTCTGATTTTCTGTCCTTCCCTTGCCTTCTGGCCTGTCGGACTTCAGCTGATCTTTTGTTCTTCTGATCTTTAGATCTAACCTATACATATCGAGGTTCCCCCTCAATATGTGACCTATCTTATACATCAGTTGTTCTATATAATAATTATCAACTGGTCATCTTAAAACTGGTATTAGAAACATCACCACCTAATGTGTCCGACCGTCCTATTACATGTGTTTTAGAACTTTCATCAAAACTCTAAATTTCCCAACAATATAAAATTAATAATATAAATCCTATTCAGTCCTCCTACTACTTGGGGTTAAGTGCTAGTTAATAATTAATTAAAGTGGGGGTGAGGTGGATTTGGAAATAAAAAATTTGAGATTATCATCAATTATTTCTTTAAATAGTAGAAAGATACTTGGCATGATGATAGAGTGGACACTTGGTGGCATTTTAGAGTGAACACTTTGCGTACTTTTGTGAGAAAAATATCCTCCTTTTATATATAAAGATTAACCACCATAATGACCCTACAATCATTCTTATTCTCATTCTCATTGAAGTCTTTTCAAGTAAAGCCCCCACGTTAAATCTAAGGTCACACATCACCTACCTCATAGCCGACCCTTGGCATTTGCGGTGTCAGGTTGTCATGATAGGGCCCCACGCCAAATCTCGACCCCCTCAATTTTTTTTTAAAATTTTATATATCAAAATATTTATGTAGATAATAGTAAGATGTGTGAATTTTTAATTAAAGAGTAGCTAGCCTAATTGGAAGACATGTTTTGTTATGGGACGTAGGAGAGCGACTCTGGGCATGTGCGGGCCGTACCGTCGCACTAGGCCCCTCAATTTTTTTAAAATTCTTATATATCAAAATATATGTAGATAATAGTAAGATACGTGAATTTTTAATTAAAGAGTAGCTAGCCTAATTGGAAGACATGTTTTGTTATAGGATATAGGTCCTGAGATACTAATTTATTATATATATATATATATATATGTTGGGAGAAATCCTAGCAGTCTCCTGCCTTTAAGGTCAGTTGCGGCTCAAGACCCCTCGTTTGCTCGATTAAAGGCATAGTTGTGTGCCGCCCGTGGTGCCTGCTGCTAGGTATGGGTTAAGGGAATTAAAGTAGCACCTCACTACAAGTCCGGGCTTTTAGTCTAGTGGCAAGAGCTTGATCCTTCAATTGGTATCAGAGCACAGGTCACGGGTTCGAGTCCCCCATGATGCAAATAGTGGTATGTTTGGCAAAAGTCGTCATTTCTTTGCTAGGGGGATTGTTGGGAGAAATCCTAGCGCCTCTCGCCTTTTTTAAGGTCGATTCTTGCTCAAGACCCCTCGTTCGCTCGATTAAAGGCATAGTTGCGTGCCGCCCATGGTGCCTGCTGCTAGGTATGAGTTAAGGGAATTAAAGTAGCACCTCACTACAAGTCCGGACTTTTAGTCTAGTGGCAAGCGCTTGATCCTTCAATATATATATATATATATATGTCATTTTACTTATTTTTTTAGACGGATCATTTTACTTTTTAGTTATTGATCTTTTTATTTATTTTTAATAAATATGAAGGCCTAAATATTTTTTCGTACTGAACCGCCTAAATTGTGGGTCCGCCCTGACCTACCTGATTAGATAAAACCATTGCTACATGGATTTTCATCTTTTCCCAAATTCTCTTAATGAGAAATAGCGTAGCAATGGTTTTATAATTCGTAGCGTCCTAGAATCATAGGACTCTTGTTTGTGCGGTTTTTCCTATGTATGATTCTCAATATTATTCTCACCGAAAATTTAATTAGAAAATTTTATTATTCTTGAGTTCTTATGGGTAGTAGATTTGCAGGCCATCAAAAGAAGCAAATGATTTTACAGGAAATAATTTTTACGAAAATTAATTTGTTATTTGTGAACTAGCAGATTCTTGTTTGTGAATTGATATTTATTGGTGAATTATGGTTAACGGGACTGCCCAGAAGGCCCAAGTTCGTTTCATATACTCTCTCTCCCACAAAATTTGTACCAAATTCTTTAGACACTACTACACATTTAAGCATGTAGAGCTTCACTTGGACAACCCTTTTTTCGAACAGCTCTCCAAGTGGTCCCTTGGAGAGCGGTTCTAATAAAAAAAAAGACAGCGGTTAAAAACCGTTGTCCAAGAACAAAGCTTAGACAGCGGTTCATAACCGCTGTACAAGGTAAATTGGAGAGCGATTTTGAACCGTTGTCCAAGGTAAAGCTTGGACAACGGTTCATAACCGCTGTGCAAGTGAAACCCTGAATTAAAACCCAAATCCAAATTTCCATTTCGTGATTCATTACCCTGAATTAAAGCCGATCGAGCCTCCAGCCCCATCTACATTCGAATGCGATTTTCGTCCTCCTCCTCCTTCGCACCTCCGTCGCCCCTCCTCCTCCTCCTCCTCTCACCATCGCCCTTCTCCTCCTCCTCCTCCTCCTCCTCCCGTGCCGTCGCCCTCTTCCCTCCCTCTTTGCTCCCATTCCCATCTCCTCCTCCTCCTCCTCTCGCCACCGCCGTCCTTCCCTACCGCCGTCGCCGCCTTCCTCCTCCTCCACAGGTAATTGTTTTTTATATATATATGTTAGTATTAATTTGGTGGTATTGAATGTGTATATGTATATATATGTTAGAAATTAGTTTTGGGGATTTGTTGTATGTATATTAGTGTATGTATATCATGTATATTGGTGTATATATGTATATTGGTGTATATATATCATGGTGTATGTATTGGTGTATGTATATTGGTGTATATATATTGGTGTTTGATGCACTCAAGGTGTTTGATAATATGCTTGTGTGAGGATTTAAGCATAAATTAGTGTTAATTTGTTAGGATTAATGTTGTTAGTGTTAGAGATCAACAATTGATGCTTGGTTTATATATATATTGTGTGGCATGGATTAATTGTTGTTAGTGTTAGAGATCAACAACCTGTTAGAGATGAATATGTATTGTGTGGCTTGACTTGATTTTTTTATGCTAATTTAGATATGAACAATTGATGAACTCAAGGTGTTTGATAATATGTTTGTGTGAGGATTTAAGCATAAATTAGGATTAATACATTAGAATATATTTTGGTTATATTAATTTGATGATTATTTGGTGAATGGATAGTAGTGTGTTTGCTTTAGATGATTAATGATGGTACATTAGGATATATACATTGTTTTGAGATGCAACAAATCCTTAGGTACATGCAATTAATAAACAAACCTTAGGTACTACCACATTCTATATGCAAGTTTTATACATTAGGATTGTAATACTTTTAGGTTTAATATATTAGGATACATTGTCTTGAGAAACACTTCATATTGTCTTTCCTATAGGCATCTATAGTTCTATATGGATCGAAAGTGGGTTCGAGCAGATCAATTATCAGAGGAGTATAGGAATGGGGTGGAAGAGTTTTGTAATCATGCAATTAGACACTGCACCGACCATCGGTACATTCCATGTCCTTGTTGGAAATGTATGAATGGAAAAACTGTTAGTGGTCGAGAAAATTTGTTTGTCCACTTGATGATTCACGGTATTGATAAAGCATATACCGTTTGGACATCTCATGGTGAGACAAGAGATAGATGTAGCTCAAGCAACCTAGGAACTGACTTTAGGTTTGAAGATACAGTGGATGCGGATAGTTTAGAAGATGTACCGAATGTTGATATATTGAGTGGGGATGACGATGATCTACGAGATCACCCTTATATGTCAGAGAAGTTAAGGGATTCTGCTGGATTACCCCTTTGGCCCGGGTGTAAGAAGACAACAAATCTGTCAGCTGTGTTGATATTGTTCAACTTAAAAGCAGCTCACTAGTTACCTGATGCGTGCTTCACAAATATGCTGGAAGCAGTTAGCGGTCTATTGCCTGATGGAAATGTACTGCCTAAGAGAGCATATGATGCTAAACAAATGCTCAAGTCCATTGGGTTAACACATCAGAAAATTCATGCTTGTCCGGGTGATTGTATCTTATTTCGGAAGGAGTATGCAGACCTCGATGAATGTCCCAAGTGTGGGGAGAAGCGATATAAGAAAAATAAATCTCCCGCGAAGGTGGTGTGGTACTTTCCAATATTACCAAGATTCAGGAGAATGTATAGTAGTGTTGTGGATGCTAGAAATTTAACTTGGCATCATGAAGATAGGATCAAAGATGGAATGCTAAGACACCCTGCTGATTCACCCCAGTGGAAGACATTCGATGTCAGGCATCCAAAATTTGGCAACGAGCCACGACACTTGCATCTTGCACTCTCAACTGACGGAATGAATCCATTCGGTATCCAAAGTACCAACCACAGTACATGACCAGTGATTCTGTTAGTTTATAACCTTTCACCTGAGTTGTGCATGAAGCGCACTTACATGATGTTGTCTGTGTTGATATCAGGACCCAAACAATCAGGTAACGACATAGATGTATATCTGGCTCCTTTGATAGAGGACTTGAAGCTCCTGTGGGATGAGGGTGTCGATGTGTATGATGCTTGTAGAAAGGAGAATTTCAAGTTGAAGGTCATGCTGTTTGGAACTATGAATGAATTTTCCGCTTACGGGAATCTATCTGGATATAGTGTGAAGGGGGTCGATGCATGTCCTTGTTGTACCAAGAAGACACATCACATTTGCTTGAGTAATTGTAGGAAGACTGTTTATATGTGACATAAGAGGTGGTTGGACCTAACACGTAAGTACACAACAATGGCCGATGCATTCGATGGCATAATCGAGATAGGTGAAGCACCACGTTTATTGTCAGGTTCGGATGTATTGAATGAGATGAAGAATATCAACACACAATATGGAAAGAGCTTCGCAAAGAGTGTCCCCACTAGCGGTTGGAAGAATGAATCATTTTTCTTTCAATTGCCCTATTGGAAAGAGATGTATGTTAGACACTTCATTGATCTAATGCACGTTGAGAAGAACGTTTGTGCCAGCTTTCTCAATACTCTCCTAGTTGATAAGAAGTCCAAGGATGGTTACAATGCAAGAATGGATATGATTGATATGAGAATAAGAGCAGAACTAAAACCTGTGCCTAAAGAAAGGGGTAAACCGTTCTTACCTCCTGTTGCACACACCTTGTCCAACAATGAGAGAAAAGAGTTACTTCAGACACTAAAGGATGTGAAAGTACCAGAGGGTTATTCGTCCAACATATAGAGACTTGTATCAGACGATGGCGCGAGATTGATAAATCTAAAATCGCATGACTATCATGTCATCATGGAGACTTTCTTGCCCATTGCAATACGTTCTATCTTGCCTGAAAATGTGCGCATAACCATAACAAAATTATGTTGGTTCTTCAAGGCAATGAGTAGCAAGATCATAGATCCTAGAAAATTGCTTGGTTTTCGAGACAGATTATTGGGGACGCCCATGAGCTTGAGATGTATTTCCCTCATTCATTTTTTGATATAATGGTTCACCTAATAGTTCATTTGGTACACGAGACAAGGATGTGTGGTCCTGCTCGTATGCGATGGATGTATGGTGTAGAGAGATATATGAAAGTGCTCAAATGATATGTGATGAATATGTCCAGGCCGGAGGAATGCATTGTAGAACGCTATTTAGTAGAAGAAGCAGTCGAGTACTGGTCTGAATTTATTCCGAATGTCGATGCAATTGACTTCCGGCTTCTTAAGACACTAATAGGATGGATGGTGAAGGCATTACCGTGGGTCAACCCGTAAGTGTTAGTATGGAGGAACTAACACGGATGCACTTGTCGCGCATTTCACAACACGGCCGACGTGCTTCCTTTTATTGACCTGCACATGCAAGCACTTGCTGAGAGAAATTCCACCAGAGATAGATCATGGATTGAAGTTGAGCACAATCACATGTTTGTTGACTGGTTCAATGGTACCAGAAAGACTCGAGATGGGAGTATTGATGATTCCAGTGCACAGCGTATCATCGATGAAGTGGTAATCTATCCATTAATTTATCTTTCAATTACAAACTATTATTTCTAAACAAATAATTAAATAATATTTTTTTGTGATTCAGGAGCGTATTTCTCATACCGTGACGCCCGACGACATCCGCATTATCGGTATTGATGATCTGCTTGGACGGGCTATAGGTCGCCAGGAGCATCCCGCCGCTTTATGGATTTTTTTTGATATGGCGTGATTTAAAACATCATTTATGGCGGCACCGCCCTTCAAGCCATGAATACGGTGGGTATACTTTCGGAACAGGTTGCCAAGTTGACTAAAGATGTGGAACGTTTGAGGTCCAAGAGAAGATCGAGTCACAAAATGTCATCGAGTGGAGCACGCTGTGAAAATAGTGTCACTGATGCTAGGTTTTTGACTGATGCTAGGGACAACTTTATTGAGGCACTTCAAAACGTCTCTCAGGTATCAGATGTGCATGTCTCGCCTTTTTTTAATTAAAGACTAGTGTATTAAAATTTTCTAACTAAATATCTTATTCAAATGTACCACCTCCTTTTGCTTTTTTACCTTTATTTGGAGGATCCTACTCTTGTTGGTGGCCCACGCAATCGTTACTGTAACTCCCATGGAATGATTCATGGTCGCCCCTCACACATGGTTTCGTGAGGGTCACACTAGATGTACCCATACTCGGAGAAGAAGATACACCTGTGCCGAAACCAATAGATGATGTTGTCACAGTCGAAACAGCGGTCGGGCACTTCATCGAATGACCGAGCAACTTGGTCTCTCGCATCATGAATGTAAAATAATGTTGCAAATTTATTGTAGGATCTGCAGACACCACAAAAGCCTAAACAGAAATCACCACAAAAGGCTAAAGAGAAATCAAGAGGTGTCGTAGACATTCAGAGGGAGAGAACAAGGGACTCCACTATTGGTGCACGCAGACTTGGTTATCCAATGCCTGGAGACTTAGATCACGACTGCACCGTACAAACTATGGTGAGCACGATGGTGGAGTCCAATGCCTTCGATACCCTCACAATTCCGATGAGTGCTCACTTTCATCGGAATTCTTTTGAAGAATTCATTGTTCAGGAGCATGTGCTTGAAGTCTTGAACGACAAGTGGTTAAGTGCAACCACCATAGTCTTTTACCTCAGGTATGTGTTTATTAATTATCAGTATTTACTTTCTATATAGTTTAATTTTCTTTTTAAATATTAATTAAGCGATATATGTTGGTTAAAGATATTTTGGTGAGGTATATCTCTCTAGAGATGCCCGAGCATGTGGAATGTATTCCTTCGCTCTCCCCAAGTGTCTTGCTTAATGGGTGATAGGGCATGGGGCATGGAGGGATAATCGAACATATCTTTGAAATACTTGGAGAGAACATCTCATTTTTTGCCAACAAATGTGGGGTGAGTACAATAAACATTTCGTTAAAATTTGTATTCATAATATGATATTTGCACATATGCTAAATTTGCGCTTAATTTTAATATTCTTAATATAATATAGAACCATTGGGTGTTGGTTTATTATAAATATGAATACATTAAGTGTATTTTTTATGGACCCAATTATTAATGGGGTGGCTACAAATCGCCCTGATCTCACGTCATACATGGAAGCGTAAGTTCATTTTTAATATAATATAATGATTTGTTTTACTTTTAAAATTATGCATATTTAATCTATTTTTATTTTCTAATTATAATAATAATAGTGTGATGACGATGTATCAGAGTCGCCTTCCGAATCAAGGCTCAAGATCGAATTTCAATAAAGTGAGCTGGACAAATATTAAGGTAAATTTAATTTAGTAAGTTATCAAATTAATAGAAAATAATCATAATTGTAATACGTGCTTATAATTGCTAATCATAATAGGTTCCGAGGCAACGAGATGGTGCCCATTGTGGACATTTTGTGTGTTGCTATATTGAAGATATAATCCTGGCTTCTCAAACGACGATTAATCTTAACAATGTAAGTCAATTTATCGATTTATTTAAATTATTATTGATTGTGTTGGGATATTTTAGTTTTGATGAATTATGCCAAAACATTATCAACTTGTGTTTTTGAAGCTAATGTACAAATAACAAGTTGAGGGGGAACGAGGGAATGATTGAGGGGAACTCACGAAAATCGGATGAAGATGATCGAGATCGACGAGGTCATAGATTTAGACCGATCGAGATCAGATGAGTAAGATGAGTTATGGAGTTAATCGATGAGCCGAGCAAAATCGAAGAGAAGAAAAGCGTTTCACCGATCGAAGATCGATGACCAGATGACCTCGATCGATGACTGTAATGCACCGATCGATGATCGAAGAACAATGAAATGATATGGTGATCGAAGAGCGCAAGTTCGACGTAAAGAAACCCACGTAAGATCAAGAGAAGGTTGCAGATCGAAGATGAGCGGATGAGACCGACGAGATCGACGGATCGAGATCGATATGAAGATGAGCAGATGATCAAAATCGACGTGATTGAGATCGATGTGCTAAACCGATATACCGACTGATATTATAATCGATCCGATCATGAGCCGATCGATCAGCGTAGAAGAAATCGATATCGGGGAAACCGTAACTGCGATACCGACGTAAAAGAAGTCATCGGAGAAGTCATCCAAGTCATATTCACCGAGAATCGAACGTCGACCACCACCGCTAGCTCGAAAAGCAGTGACCGAGGGTCGATTGTCCGTCGGAAGAAGTAATTGAGTGTCAAGATGCCCGATCGACGAGGTCCGGATGAAGAGAAGTCTCAATAATCAAGAACCCGAGACTCGAGAAGTTATCAAGAACCCGAAGGCTCAGATAACTCAAGACTCAGATGTGTCTCAAGACACCGAGACTCGAGAAACTCAATGATTCCAAGGCGAGGAATCGAGGAATATAGCCAAATAGAATCGCCGACGTGGACCAATGAGAGGAAGACAACCAAATGAAAAGTCGCAAAGAAGTTACAAAATAGTATGGATTTGAATGTGACTCCATCCAACGGAACATTCAAATCCACACTATAAATACAAGTTCTTCCTCATTATCGTGTGAAGAAATGCGTGAAAACACCATTGAAGCTACAGAGCCAAATCATCTAGCATTTCCACCATAGAACACAGAGCAAGAAATACACGATATATTCAAGAGTGTTCTAGAACCCAATCTAAGCAACCCACGATGTATCCTAGCTTTAGAGAGATTTTCTCATCCTTAGCATTGAGGCTAAACAAATGTAAGGGAAAATCTCAACCTAGTTGAAAACCAAACAAACCTTACCCAAACCAATTGGTCGATAAGTTTGTAGGTGAGTGTGAACTTCGGAACATCTAGCAATCCCGAAAGGGAGGGTAGGCAATCCCGAGTGAGGTGATAAGTCCCGTTGGAGTGTGAACTTCCAGAAACATCTCAGAGGCAATCCCGGAGGGTGATAAGTCCCGTTGGAGTGTGAACTCGTTAAATATCTAGAGGCGAACCCGAGAGGGTGATAAGTCCAATGGAAGGAATTTCCCTAGGAAAGGGGAGAGTGGATGTAGGAGCTTGAGTCTCCTAACCACTATACTTTGTTGTGTTCTTTATTGCTTTATGTTCTTATATTGTCATATGCATTCGATTATAAGCAAAACACAACATATGAGCTTAAAACGCAAAAATCTGTAATCACCATTCCTTCACCCCTGTTTTTATATGCATCGCAATTTATGTTTGCTTCCGCACGCGCAAAATGGGTTTCAAACCGGGACCATCAGATTGAATAAAAATTCATATACTATATATATAACTATATTGATTGATCGTTGTTTGCAGTTTGTCTATCAACGCCCCGCTCCAAGACTTACAACAATAAAAAAAGAATGGAGAAATTGAAAAGAGATTGGACGGGGTACCTTTACAATCGATTTTTGTATATTTATAATTAAAGTGGTATAACTTTTGGTAGCATGTAATTAACTTATATATTTATGATGATATTTCATGTTTTTGGTGTATATTGGACGTATGTATGTGTATGTTTATTTATTTCATGATGTGTATGTTTATTTATTTAATGTTTTGGTATTGAACGTATATATATTATAGTGGTATAAGTTTTGGTTTTTGATTTTGTATAAACAGGATTTTTAAAATATAAAATAATTATTAAAAAAAATATTAGACAACGGTTTTAAACCGCTATCCAAGTGAAACGCATTAAAATAAAATATATATTAGACAACGGTTATGAACCGATGTCTAAGTGAAACACCTGGAATGCGGTTTATAACAGCTGTCCAAGTGCACCACTTGCAATGCGGTTAATAACCGTTGTCCAAGTGCTTTTCTTAGACATCGGTTATTTAACAGCTGTCTAAGCTTAGACAGCTGTTACTTGGACAACTGTTAAAACCGCTGTCTAAGGCCCCTTTTAAGGGCTGTGCAAAGCCAATTCTGTATTAGTGAGATAGAATTTTTTTTTAAAAAAATAGATAAAGTAAATAAAATAAAAAGCATTGTGGGGTTTATTTATGGTTGGAGGAGGAGATATCACACTTTTTATGGACCGAATGGAATATTTTTTTTTTTCTGGGTTTACATATATAGTTAACTTTAATATTAGAAATTTGCTATTGTAATTCAAATGCAAAAGAAATATTAAGTTGTTACTTTAAAGCTGTATTGCAATTGTTTTTGTAAATTTTAAATTTTAAATTTTAAATTATGAATTTAAATTTAATTTTAACTAATTAAGCTATGATTTTATCGTAGAGTGATTAATTTTATATATTTATATATATATATATATATGTATTTGAATTTATTATTTCATAGAAAGTCTGTTGGATCTAGTGATAGTTCGTATGTGAAGGGGTGTACGTGTAGAAAATATAGACAATTTGTGATGGAGATGATCTCTAGTGGTTGAAGGAGTTTGGGCTAAAATAAGAGACTTAAAAAATAAGGTGAGATAAAAGAGAAAAAAGAAAAACCCAGAATCATAAATCACAGGTCGATCAAGATACCATAGCCACACTGTAAATTTTGCTGGGGAAAATTCTCCTTATGGAAATCCTCTAGTTAAGGAAAAGTGAGCCTTCTAAAAAGAGTGGGCTAGGTCTTTCAGATGCACTTACAAGACCACAGATTCATAAATAAGATTTAGAAGATTACAACTAGTTATGTTGAAAAGTACAATTTATTTATACAGAAAAAGGCAACTGTTAATATGGGAACATAGTTGCATGCTTCTGTTTGGAATAGTTGCATGTTTCTGTTTTGTATAGTTGCGCGCTTCTAAAATGCACTATGAATGACGTGATGACTTTATTTAATACATAAGACCCAGTCAAAAGAGTAATACTGTAAACAATTCAAAATCATAAATTAACAACATCGAAAATATTGTGAATCCATATCCCTATACAAAATATAAGTGAGAAATTCCAGACAAGAGCCCCGCCTAGTCGTGTTAACTTGTCACCTAGTGTCAACAATCGAGTTTCTCTCACAAAAAAGGTGATTGTACCCGATAGTCATATATTGCACTGTATGCATGGTTTTGCTCTAAAGCCCCTGTAATTTCTAAGGAACAAACAAGATTCTTCCATATACAGTATTTATCGTCTAAGTAGAGACCGATTTCAACTATAGGATGTTCCAACCTTGAGCAGAAGCAAAAAGAATAGAAAGTTAAGCTTCTAAATGATACCCCCACCCTGTCGGCTTAGAGAAGGCCGCCACAAAGAAACCATCATAATTACAAAACACAAAATTGTTGGGGAACACTTTGCTCGGATCTATTCGAGATGTAATTTAAATATAAATTTAAATCAACAATCTACTACTAGCATGAATTAACAACACACATGCGTACAAATTAATTCACGTGAAATCCTACACATGCATGCGGAATCTAGGAGTTTACACGAATCTTACCCTCGTAGAGACAACCGTTGAAAAGTTGGAACAGATCAATCCAAGTGTCTTCTCAAGTATTCCATAAGCAATGGCAGACCCAGAATTTCAAAATTGGAGGTACGATGAGTATTGATAAATAAAATATATTTTTACATAGAGATTATTTTATATATAAATTGCATACAATAATTAAACGTGCATATAAGTATGATTCATAGAGTTCAAATAAAATTACAACTATAAGTTATAGTAACTGAGTCCGACAAGTTTTCATTTTTTGAAGTGGTTGGGATTTTTTTTGGAAGGGATCTAATGTCTTTGATTTTTGTGTCTCATTCCTCATTTCTTAATTTTTTTTTTTAAAAAGGACCCCTCATTTCCTAATTAAATTAATAGTAAAAATTTAAAATGCAATCATAAATAATTAAACGCCCTAATTAAAATAACAAGTCTAACCTATCAACAAAACCTCATTTCATAAACTCTCAAAAAATATCATCAAATTATAAATTTTATACAATTAAAGTCATATCCACATTAAATAGAAAAATATTACGAGGCCCCATTATTTATAAACAAATAACTAGTCAATTATTCAATTAAAAGATAAATAACAATTGTGGTAAAAAATTGATAAAATAAAATGAAAAAAAAAAACAGAATAAAGAGCCGGGAAAAACTGGACTGTATCCACTGACTTTTGACCAAATCTAACATAATTGTACTATATTCACTAATACGATTTGAAATGGACAATCAAATGAAAAGATCTTGGAGAGTTGTTATAACTGCTTTCTCAAGTAATAGTCCGTCCAAACTTGATAAATGATAAAAAACCGTTGTCCAAGAAATCGCACTTGACAAATTGCTTTTAACCGCATTGCAATGAAACATTTGAGAGCGGGTTTTCAACCGTTGTCCAAGATATACACTTGACAAAGGGTTTTAACCGCCTCCAACACTTTTTTTTTTTTAAAAAATTGATTTTTAGGCACGGACTCACGAAGCATCTCTTAAAAGTTTCCAAGAATAAATTTATCCAAACTTAGATAAATGATAAAAACCGTTGTCCAAGAAATCAAGATTTGACAAATGTTTTTAACCAAGATTGTAAACACTTGAGAGTAGCCAACCGGGCCGTCCAAGATATACACTTGACAAATGGTTTTAACCGCCTCCAACACTTTTTTTTTTTAAAAAAATTGATTTTTAGACACGGACCCACCAAGATCTCTTCAAAGCCACCAAGTCTCCCAATTAATTGAAAAGAATTATTCGCCCCCCCATGGGGGACCTAACACCTGACCTTGGGCTTTGAGAGGATCAATTCCGGGACACTAGCTTTCTTTTATTTACTTAATGAAATTAATTTTATATGTCCTAGAATTCATTTTTTTTACAATTTTTTTTTAAAATTCTTTATTTCAGTTATCTTATTAATTAATTCAATCACACTTTTTTATATAATAATAACTTTTTTATATAAATTTAAATTAAATTATATTAAAATTATATTTTTTACTTATTTTTTTTTTAAAATACACTACGTACCTTTCTTTTAAACTTGTAATACTTTTCCTTCTAAACAAGTAATATACTTTTTTTTATCTTAATAAGTAATATTTTTCTTTAAACAAGAAAACTATTTTTTCTTCTAAAAAAGTAATATATATTTCTTTAAATAAGTTATACCTTTCTATTTAAACAAGCTAGTAATACTTTTCTATTTAAACAAGTAATTCTTTTCTTTAAACAAGTAATACTTTTTCATCTAAACAAGTAATACTTTTCTTGCGTTTATTTAATGAAATTAATTCTATATGTTCTAAAAATCATTTTTTCTTACAATTTTTTTTAAAATTCTTTATTTTAATTATCTTATTTATTAATTCAATCACATTTTTATATAATAATTTTTTTATATAAATTTAAATTAAAAAAAGTACTACCTTTCTTTTAAACTTGTAATAATTTTTCTTCTAAACAAGTAATACTTTTCTATCTAAATAAGTAATATTTTCCTTTAAACAAGTAATATTTTTTTCATCTAAACAAGTAATACTTTTCTTTAAACAAGTTATATATTTCTATCTAAACAAGTACTACCTCCGTCCCGTTCTTTAAGGCTTTTTGACTGTTCATAAGGATTTATGGGAATAGTGATTAGAAAGAGTTGTTTATTAGTATTTTATGTGATAAAGTGATGGGTAGTTGGGTGTAGAAAGAGTTGTTTATTAGTATTTTATGTGATAAAGTGATGTGATAAAGTGAAAAAGTGTATTTCCATTTTAGGAAAGAAACCTTAAAGATTGGGACAAAAAAATGGAAAGAAAACCTTAAAGATTGGGACGGACGTAGTAATACTTTTCTATTTAAACAAGTAATATTATGAACAAATTTTACATAAGAGTTTGTGTTAATCTCATTATATACGACGAATATTAAAAAGAAATAATACGAGAATTTAAAGAATAAAATATTTGAACTGTACCTAAAAAGAATTTACAAATTAAAACAAAAAAATAAAACAAAAAATAAAAGCTTTACAAAAAAAAATAATTAATTCACTTGGAGAGCGGTTATGAACCGCTGTCCAAGCTTTACCTTGGAGAGCGGTTCAAAACCGCTCTCCAATTACCCTTGCACAGCGGTTATGAACCGCTGTCTAAGCTTTGATCTTGGACAGCGGTTTTTAATCGCTGTGTTTTTTTTTTTTAATAGAACCGCTCTCCAAGGAACCACTTGGAGAGCTGTTCGAAAAAAGGGCTGTCCAAGTGGAGCTCTCCAAGCTCAAATGTGTAGTAGTGATTTATAATATCATGCTTGTTATTAATGTTGAATTTCCTTTTATAAATATAATACACTAAAAAAAATAAAAAATTGGGGGTACAACTGAACCCAAAACAAGTCCGCCACCATAAGCCCTTGCCATTTATAACAAAGGAATACTGAAAATATTTATTGCACCACCTCGTGGATTTTTAATTTTTTCAAGACTGAAATTATGTTGGGGATGAAAAATTCATCCCCTATTTATAACATAAGGAGGCCTATTTTTTAGGTCAAAATGTAGATATGTGTAGATATGGGAAGATCTTTAATTCTTGTGCAAGAAATAATCTTGAATATATCCAATATATTCTATTTCCCTATATAATTATCCACAAAAATATTCTTCCTTATTTAATCAATATTTTCAAAAAACACAAAGCAACAAAGTCAAAGTAAAAAATTCTTGAATTTATGAGATAATCTTATATTCCAAGAAGAGGCATTGCATGAGACGGTCTCACGGTGAAACGGGGCATGAGTTGGCAATTGGCGCTTTAACACTTTGGGAGGGGTGGGTGTAATTTGTGCTAAGTTATATCTCGTCTCATGCATGAGACCGTCTCATATGAGTTTTTGTCTTTCAAGAATACTTATCTTCCATAAAATCTTTTCAAGAAAATATTTTCTTTCTTTTCTTAAAATTTTCAAAAATAATAAATAAATTGTGCAACAAATTATTTCTTTTATTTTAATCACATTTTCATTAATGGACTCATGTTGGTCTACTTGAGGGACCTTTAGGAGAATTAAGATTGGACCTCCCAATGGGCTCTGAATTCCAATATTGAGCCACAATATTATTCAGCCCATTAATATTAATTTATTCCACTATAAAATTAATATTGCACTATACATCTTAATCCATATTACTATAATATGACTCCCGATTATTATTTCTCGTGTTTAAGATTATTTTGTTCATTAATTAATTAAGCCACTGAGCACTTTAAATTAATTAATATATTTTTCCTTGGAGTAAGAACAACTCAACATTATTATCAATACCGAAATTAATCCACTTGCAAGATTTTGTATGATAAAAAAACGTGGAATATAGAGACACACGAAACACGAATCATATGTGCAAATCGAAAAATTAAAGTTCACCAACAACAAATAATTAATTGCATACAGATTACAATAATCATAACGAGAAATCTTACAGTAACTCGAGAGCAGATTTCTCTACTACGGTATCCACGTAATCCCCAATTACAGATTTGTATGGATTTGTCAGCGTTGAATCCCGAGACAGATTTGCTAGGAAAATCCAAACTCTAGATTTTATGGAGAAAATATGAAGTGATACTGTTTGTGAATCTCAATAGCTTGTATATATAGGGACACTTAGCTTATTTCCCAAGCTAGCCCAATTAGGGAAATAAAATCCCTAATCTTGAATTAAATTAATTCCTTTTAATTTAGTTCCCTAAATATAAATCTCTACCGATTTAAATACATTATATGAAAATCTCTACGATTTATTTCCATATACATCAAATCCTACAATTATATTCCAAATATAATTATTGGAAATTCTTATTTAATTAAATATTAATAATAATTAATTTCAAATTAATCTATTATTAATTACTTCTTCATAAATTAAATATTAAATCCAATTTAACGTTTAATCAACCAACTATAATCCGTAAAAGGGAACTACTTGTTGTGTGACCCATATGCCCTCATATATCGAGCGATTAGTCAAACTAACGGTCTTAATTGAACCCCAGTCAATAAATCAGACATTCTCAATATATGAGGTACGTTGCGAGAAACATGCAACTACCTGTAACTGAAACGTGGGCAGTTGCGATTTCCTCCTTTCATTCACGAATACTCGTTTAGTCTTGAACATGATGAAGTGTCTATTCAAATAACTTAATCAATTTATCTCAAATCACTAATTGATCATTAGTGTCACACTTAGTCACAAAGTCTAAGTTGACGTGCATTGGCCAATGACTTAGATCCAATTATGATGAGAAGATGAATATTCTCTCTAAATCCACTTTGAGAAATGAATCCTTTTCTTGGCTCAACTACCACGCACATGCACTTCGTGATGAACCCAATCCAAGTCATATCTACCCATAGAGGGGTACAAGCGTCGGTCATGGTCAAAGTTCATCACTCCACACATGTCGTGCGTATTGACCTCAAGTCAAAGGAGTATCGCATCGCTCCCACTAATCGAAACACCCGTAGACACATATAGTGGAACTACATCAAACGGTTTCTCGGATGGGTATACCAATACCCTCTAAGGTATTTGTGCGTCCATCATGAGATACCTAGTATCTCGTAGTAAGTGAGATCTTACTACACTCTCTAAGAGTATGATGCAGATCGCACACCAATCTCCATTGCATCATCAATATCCCTTTCTTGATGATCCTCAATTGGGGCTATTTAAGAATCATGCTTAAGTCATCTGAGTACTCACTCACTCAATGACAGCAGTGACCCAAGGGAACACATATAAGAATAAATGCAAACAATCAAACATAATATTCTAATGAGTGTAACACCATACATTTAATATTAAACAAACAATAATATTAAACCAATATTGAATATTATCTGAGTATTATGTCCTTACAATGGATTATCTCTAGGACACTAACACTACCAAAAACTTTTGAGCCCACCAAGGGGACTAATCACACAAGACTTTCCAAGCACATGATTCTATGTATTAAATCTTAGCAATTGTCATGTAACTAATAATATTGCCCAAAATACAAAGTATCGGACCGCTCTCTGATCCTCAACCCAACATAGATCAAAGCAATAAATATTAATTACACACAATCCTATTTAAGGGACATAAATTAAGAAATCAACAACTACTGAGTTCTAATTCTTAATACCGTAAGTCAGTACGAAAGAATTTATCCTCTCTATAGGTCCACTTCAGTGAATCATAATGCACTAGTCTAATTTTTTGATCAAGACAAGTCAATCTGAGCCTTACACATCAACCTCTACCAATGGAGTATTCAATTCCATCTAGGTTGTGAAGATGTACTTATTTACAAGGAACTATTAATGCGATCTTCTGTGATCGGGTATCACCACATTAGCCACAATGCAAAATGTACTAATATTGAAAGATTTGCAATAAATAATTAACATTCATTCATATTTAAAGCAACAACGATAAAAGATTTATTCTCAGTAAATAAGTGTAAAATTCACGTATAACCCCAACAAACATCACTCCCATCAACATTAACCTTATAGAAATCAGCTAGGAAGGAAGCCATTTGACCGAAATAGGGACTTTCGGACGAGTGAATCCACTTGTGATACCCAATCGACGAAACCGTACCATCGAGGCACCCCATATCAAAGAATTTTGACTCTCTAATCGTCGAAAAAATATTGAAAGCAAGAAAGTCTAATACTGATGATTTGATATCGTTAAGAATATGCTTGTTCCTGGCGTTAAAATGGTCTAGAAACAAGTGATAAAATAAAGGTCAATCATAAATCGCTAATTTGCTTTCCAAAGCTAAGTCTAGTTGCTTGTAAGAAAAGATCCATGAAACTCACATCACAGTGTTAATAATGACAGTTAGAATATGTCTCGTGAAATAGCAATATGTGAAGATGTGGTCGAGAGATTCTGAACCATTATAGCGAAGTTGACAAATCGTTGGCCCATGAATCCCAAAATGAGCAATCCAGTTCGAAATTGATATTTTTCTCCATGTGGCTCTCCAAAATAAAGTAGAACGGTGGAATAAACTTACCTCAAATCCAAGACGCCCAGAGGTAGGGCTATTTGGGGACATGGTGGTACAATTGTGTGCTCAAATTAAAATATCACCAACTATATAGATAACCTCAATGGATAATTTGGCTCGGTGGTGTAGTGTATTCCTCTTGTTTCAATCTTCTTGTATTCTAACATTGTTAACTGTATTTTTTATCTTTTTAACCCTAGATACTCATAAAGCACTTTATTCCTTTGTTAGATATTATTTTGAAACACTAAACTAACTCAAAAAACGCTTCTTTTTTTTTGTTGAAATTGGGTCACACCTACTTCCAAAATAAGTGCTGCTTCACTTGTGACTCAAAACATGGCCTTAATCCACTCCAACTTTTTTTCTCCAAATATTGTTAATGCATTTCCTCCTTTGTTTAATAAATTGAATCCAACTTTTTCTTCTTTATTTATTAAATTAGATTGAATCCAAATTAAGGGGCAAGCATGTGTCACTCGTACCCTGATCTATGTTATTATATGGGTAAACATGTGTTCTGTAAGGATAAGTAACACATATTTGCCCTTTTTAACACACATATTTATCATTATAATAAAACATGTAAGGTATTGAAAATTATTTACTATATGAACACAAATGTGAAACTATAAAGAGAAAGATGTGTTAATATATGAACAAAACGACTCTCTCCCTATTTCATCTTATTCCCCATTTATTTTTATCTGATTCTCCCTCTAACTGAGTCATATTTCACATATCCTTAAGCAGTGAAATATCTTATATGAGTGTTTGCATATTAAACTTAATTGAAATAAATAATTATTATGAGTTGTCCTTTAAATTGTATGTTGTTCTTTTATTGAGAATGATATATTTCTAAAAATTTTGACATGCCATAGCTTTAAAAAAATGGTTAATTTTAAATAAATACACGACCTTTATGTTAAATATCAATTTAATCACGACCTTCAAGATTATAGTTAAAAAGCTCAATCTTTAACGTTGTTGCAAATAAATACATGTTTTTTCCTCTAATCAGTTACAGATTGCATGGCTCATCGGACTTTCCATGTAGGATTACACAATTTATTACTACCTCCGTCCCGAACTCAACACTACGGTTACTGTATCGCGGGTTTTAAGAAACAGTGATAAAGTGTTGGGAGTAGAAAGAATTGTTTATTAGTATTTTAAGTGATAAAGTGATGAATAGTTGGGGGTAGAAAGAGTTGTTTATTAGTATTTTATGTGATAAAGTGATAAAGTGCATATATCCATTTAAGGAAGTGTTCAGTTAAGTATGAGACGCCCAAAACGGAAACTGTAGGGTTAAGTTTGGGACGGAGGGAGTATTATTTTTTTTATATGTTATTCTGTTTTATCTACGTTATTGTGACAAAAACTCAAGAAAACTCACAATCGCTATTAAATTTTCCGTCAAAATAATGTAGCAAAAAAAATAAAAATTAAAGCGTGTAATCATACATTGCAAGTCCAGTGAGCCACGACATCATCGACCGGAGAAAAAAAAACATGTATCAATTTGCAACAACATCAAAGGTTGGGTTTGTTTACTATAATCTTGAAGGTTGTGATTAAATTGATACTTAACATAAAAGTCGTGTATTTATTTAGAATTAAACCTTAAAAAAAGGACAAATTGCAAAATTAGGACTTAACTTTGCCATTAGTTGCACTTTAATGATTGAACTTTGGTCTTTTGTAGGACAAATACCAACTGCAAAAGATAAAATAAAGGGTATTTATGTCAACTCATATACTTCTTTACATAAGAAGCGATATAGGTACTGATCTTTGATATTATTAAAAGAAAAATGACATGTTGCATAAATTAGTTCAAGGGACAATATGTTAACATGCCCCGTTCTTGATTCTTTTGGTAAGACAGAAATCCTCCCCAAGTTTTTAAGGTATATATACATGATTAACTAGAAACAAACACTTTTGTGTGTGCAAAAATTAACAGCGTAGCCTCTTTGGAAAGATTAATATCTCATAATTAACTTTCATATTAACATTAGAAGAACACGACACAAGATAACACCTTATTAGACAGAGACCTAAGATAGAAAACACTCTTATTTACTCAAGTATTGTAAGTTGAGTCCTTAATTTTTGCCCATAGAAACCATCATCAAACAACACTTAAACATCACATCATGCATGCCCACTTAAAGACTTAGATACTAAAAAAACCTAACCAAAAGGTTCACAAAATACAAACGTAATTTTCTTCCTTCAGCCATTGACAGTTGTTCCTCCATTGGGATGTACTGAGTCAAGATAAATTACGATTTGTTGCTTAAGAGCAACAATATTACAATTACTAACCTAGATTTCAATTAAAAAAAATATTATTCTCCACTAATTTTATAATAATACATGCTTTTATAATAATAATAATATTATATTAAACACACACTTTAATCAACTTGAAACAAGAATGTGCACTCATCATATTCTGAAATTTCATTGTCAGGACCTCCTCCATTGTTCAGACTTCGTATTCTCCAACACATTTAACCATAAATATAAACAAGAGCGTTCTGAAAAGGAGAAGAACCCAAAGATTGAGAATAAAAAGAGTTAATTGAACTATTGTAGTTTGCCGAGAATGATACCTCAATTTTTTTCAATATAGGATTACAGATGCTTCAAATACAAAATGACAAAAATACCCCTTGTATAAACCTTAAAATTGTGCAAATTTTTTTTACAATAATTTTATAATTTGTAGTTGTCTGCTAAAGATGAAAGTCCAGTCTTTATGCGATAATCAATTGGAAGATACCTGGCATGTTTTTTTCAATTGTCGCGAGTGTTGGGATATCTCGGGTTTACGAGAGACACAAATTGGCGTCTCGGACACTTTGTTGGATGTTATGTTTGGGATGATGGGGGATGTGGAACGAAATACTGCAGCTATTTTGGGCATGGTTGCGTGGCAGATATGGAAGGAGATGAATTCTCTTTTTTGGGATGGAAGGTGTCGTTCTCCTCCTGAGGCCATGCATGCTTGGGCATCGTGGGCCCAGGCGCATTATCAGGCTGTTGTGCATGATGGGGCTGGGGAAGCGTCGACGTGGCATCCTCCGCCTTTCGGAAGAGTCCAGGACGGGTATTGGTTTGATTGTTGTTGTTCCTCCATTGGGCTTCATGCAGGCAAAAACTATGGGTTGTCTTCATGTGGATATTGGAGAAGCGACAGAGTTGGGTTTCGGGACACCAAGGAGCTCGCCATAATACGGTCTTTGGGGACTATATTCTTCGCTGCAAGCAACTTCTTCATATTTTTTGCCTATGTTTACGGTTTCTTTTGTCAAACATGGTGCCAATATGTTGGCTCACAATTTAGCGAGGTCTTTGATTAACTTTGGAGACTCTCATTATTGGACAGACCCATCAGACTGTGTGGTTGGGTTGTCTCACACTTCTTGTTTTTGTAATAATATGAGATAAGAATGATTGCACTAAAAAAAAATGTAATAAATGATAGCATCTCCTATCATCTAATTTCCAATCTTTTTTTATTACACGTGGCATAACAGTTTTTCAGTAATCACAATTTCTCCACTTCTCATTAATCCA
The DNA here is from genome assembly GCA_037126765.1 of Stenogyne calaminthoides. Taxonomy (NCBI): domain Eukaryota; kingdom Viridiplantae; phylum Streptophyta; class Magnoliopsida; order Lamiales; family Lamiaceae; genus Stenogyne; species Stenogyne calaminthoides. Next base: position 16,009,048 of record JBBCBC010000032.1, read on the forward strand.
CAATTTTTATTTTTATTTTATATTTAATTTTTCTACTTCATGTTAATCCTTCAATTTCATTTTAAAATTTAAACTTTTAATTTTGTCGGTTTTATTTCTCATCCTTCTCAAATCAATGGGTGATTTTCCCTTTCTCATTTTTCTTTACCAAAAACCAATTTTTTCCAAGTCAATTTTTGCAGATTATGCAAAAAAAAATTTCTCTGTGTCACTCCCGGTAATACGTTTAACGTTTTTGGACACAGATTCAACTTGCATAGGTATGAAGACGAATTTCATGATCAGATTTCGATGAAATGCAGTACTAAGGTATGTATTTTGTTTCTTCTTCAATGACTAATAATTAATCTTCCATTCGATTTGATCCTCTTAAATGTAGATTCGAGATCAGTTATCAACAAGAGTGATGAAGAAATGAGCCTTAATAAATTAACAACACATCAAAATAAAATTAGTCAAAATTCAGAGGAACCAAACAAACTCAAGAAGGGGAAGAAAAAAGAAAAGGAAAAACAAAACATAATTGGGGGATGTAGACAGAGGAATGAAGCTTGGTCCGATGCCTTCACGTTTCGTTTTTAGATTTGCTATGCATTGTCTTCTATATATTTCGTGTGTCTCTCTAAATTTATTTTTTCTAGATTTTTTGTGTACTTATGCATATATATGGATATGTTTACATGTTTGTTTCTCTCTCCTATTATAATGATTTGCTTTATATGCATCTATTTAAATTTTCTATGATGAAAATAGCATAATATATGTATAAAACTATGAAGATAACATTTTCATGGTATTTCTATTAAATATGTATAAATATAGCAGAACACATGTTGGCCGTATATTCAAACATTTGTATTGGATCTACAAATTAGGCCATATCATGTTGCTTAAAATTTCCAGATTTAGTTATGAATTAATTGGTGACTTTTTGATTCTGGTATTATCTTTTCTCATGATTAGCTATATCCATTAGAGTTTTTTCTTTTAGATTTTGTTAATCCACAAAACTTGATAAAACGACTTTTTTCTACATTCAATTTCATCAATATATGAACCTAGCAAGTAAATATTTCTTTAAAAAATAATTGATTTAAGGCATTCCGCAAACAATAAACTTAAAAAAAAAACACTCAAAAGTTTCGACAGTTGCTTTTCTTTTTCAAATTCTTCCAAATTTGCAATAATTACTATAATGAATACTCCCTCCGTCCCGAAGAAACGTGCATGTTTACTGTTATCACGTGTTTTTGCGAGCTAGTTTTTTATTAGTATTTGAAATGATAAAATAATTTTTTAAAGATACATACGATAATGAGAGGTATATATCTATAATAATTTCTTTAAAAATTATTTTATCATTTTTAAATACTAATAAACAACTCGCCACAAAAAACTCGATAATAAAGAGAAATGCACATTTTTTTTATTTTTGAGGTAAGATATAATTATATAAAATCATCTAAAACTACAAAAAAAAAAGGATTTTATACACATTTTTTGAAATGGAATATTTATCCTTTAAAAAAAATCATACTTAATTTAAATAATATTATAAAAATTATATGTAATCCCGCGTAATACGCGGGCTTATACTAGTTAAATTCTATTTTTAATTTGTCAAAAAAAGTTGAAGATTCAAGAATTGTAAATATAATTTGATTTTAAATGTCATATCATTACATACTTTTTTAATTAGTTTGTATCGAACCCTTTTTTTATTTACGGCAATAAATGTCCCCAAAACTGAAATTAGAGACTTGGGGCTAAAGTTTGGGAGATAATTTACTTTCCTTAATAATAACTTAATTCCAAGTTTTGTTAGGATTAGATTAGAGTAGATTCTTTCTTTATCTTATTTGCAATTGCGCTGAATCCTACTATCAGAGATATCCCCACAAATCTTCGGGTGAGACTTGCCAATCAAGAAATCGATCTCAAAGATTGTTTTCCATATCTTAGATATCGTATTTGATTCTTTTGATTTCTATCTATCTTCTAAACACTTGTATATATACTGTATTATGTAGAGTTGTATCGATCCAAGTGTGATGAATTATATTCTTCCATATACTCTGATCGAATTGCGATGTACTGAGGTTTCCCGTTCCTTTTCCTTCCTTGCAGTCATGGTAAAGTATTTCCTTTGCTCCAATTTTATTTGTGTTTGATCTCGTGTGCTAATTTCCGTAATTTTCTCCATTAATTCCTACCGTATGTAGGGTTCTGCTTTTACCAAAATGGAAAGGTTCGGCGAAGACGCCCAGGGGATTGGCGGTGAAATCCGACGAAAACGTACTCAAACAAAAGACGACGTTCTTTATGGCTTATTTGCTTCTGGAGATGGCGTTTTCGATTCCGATTCGTATAACGCGAATAAGCGTAGGAAATATTACTCGAAGCCTGTCAATTTCGTTTCGAGTGGATCTATAATGCCCTCTCCTGAAATTGATCATAATGAAATATTGAAGAAATCATGTAAAGGCTCCACTGGGGTTGTTGGTTCATTTGAGAAACATACCAAGGGTATTGGAATGAAATTGCTTGAGAAGATGGGTTACAAAGGGGGCGGTCTTGGTAAAAACGAACAGGGAATTGTGGCTCCTATTGAGCCCAAGTTGCGCCCTAAGAATATGGGAATGGGTTTCAATGACTCTAGTGAGGCTGCTCCTTTATCATTAGGAGGAGAAAACTAATCTAGGCAATCTTTAGAATGTCACTCAAAAGTACCAAGGGAGAAAAAGAAGCTTGAGAATATGGAGGAAGTATTAAGTGTGTTGTACCAAATAGACAATGAGAGCTCATCAGGGGCCTTGACTTTAGAATCACTTGCTAAATCACTTCACGATTTGCAAACAAGGTATACGGTTGATTATACATTATGTAACTCATTTGCTTTACCGTTATTAATTTATCAAAATATTCCGAGGGTGGGACCCACTTCGGGATCCGACTCATGGAGTAGAGGCGATATCCTTGTGGGAAAATGTTTTTGATTCTGCTAGTTGGGAGCATTTAATGGTTAAGTATATCATTCCAAAACTTTTGGCTGTCATGCATGATTTGCCAACTCTTGAGCAATTGTATTTTGTACGAACATGGGCGGCTGCTATTCCTACTCATCGCATGGTGCAGTTAATCGATGTTTTCTTCGATAAGTGGCAAGGAATGTTGTATCATTGGTTATGTTCAAAACCAAAATCTGAGGAAGTAACCAAGTGGTATCTTGTCTGGAAAGAATTACTTCCTCCAGAACTTCTGGCAAATGAACACGTTCGGTACAGGCTTAATGTTGGTCTACGCATGATGAGACAGGCAGTTAAGGGCGTGGAGGTGGGCCCACCTGGTTTAAGGAAGTTTGGGACTAGGAAAAATGGAGAGCAGCTGCTGGAGTTGCATAATCGTTCTAAATTGAAGCAACTCTGAGTTTTGGAGTTCCTTGAGACTTGAACAAAGGTCCATGTAAAACAAATAGCAACCGTCACAATTGAGAATCAAGGTGTCATTAAATTTATTATTTGGTTACTGGATTTAAAAATCTTTGTCTGCCTTAATTTTACTCTTCTGGCATGCATCTAGAATATTAAGATACATGCAGAAATGGAGAACTGTGTTAGAAATTCTCTCTTGAATTGCAGTATTCACCTTATTTGTTTGCCCATCTGTGTCATTTATAGATAATATCGAGTTCTTATTTTCGTGGATGTGAACTGTATTAACATGGTTTTGCTGTTTAGTTACTTAACTGTCACGAGAATAGTTACAATTCCCGCTTGGATCATTTCTGATGCAGTTTTCATTTAGTTTTGCGTCTTCTCTATTAGTTTGTCTTGATTTGTATATTACTCTTTCTTATCTTATTTTCTTATTGAGTTTCTAGATAAGTTTTCTGGGCTTATAGCAATTTATCTCTGTTTAGATATTACCTTAGTAGTGGAAAGAACCAACTTTATGTACAGTGAGTATAATGTCCATATTGCTATTAGTAGAGTTCATATGAAAGATATTGCTAAAAAGTTTTAAGTGGAAAAAAGCTCTGTTAATGGTATTGTGTACTGTGTAGGTATTCTGACTCATAAGAAAAAGTTAGTGCTGGTATTGTGTAGAAAGATCTCCCTTTATTACCGAATTTTTTTAGAACAATAGATGTGAAGACAACGTATATAGGAAGAGAGAATAAAGCTTAAGCTAAACCAGATCTGTTCTACTTATGTTAACTCTAACATTCTTTTTCATATCTAATAGTATTTGATTATACTACTGTGTCAACTTTGTGCATGTGTTACCTCATGCCAATTTTACCGTTAAGTATTCATTTTTTGTTGTCTTTATTTGTATATTACACAATCATATGACTTAAGACTTATAGCTTGGCCTTTTTAGATGATTGCTAGCCTGGAGTTTATTTCGATGACAAGGTCTATTTTGTTATATTATCTTTAGGGTGTTAATTTCAGCCTTTCAGGCTTCCCTTATTGGTTGAGATGTAAGAAATATAACCAAAGACGACGCATAATGATCACTGGCAACCAAGGTAAGCATATCATTAGTTTCTGTTCTTCATCTTTTCTCTTTCTGCTGATTTTCTGATTGAGTTGTTACAATATTTCGATGTTTATAGGGTGGAGAAGGCGACTGAGAGGTAAATTTTATCTTACTGTGTGACTCGGCCTCAAATTGTGTAACTTATATAGATTATAGACTGTAGAGTAATTACAAGAGCTTAGCTCTTTATGTAATTGGTGTCTGAAATTTTGGCCCTCCAGTACATTTCCATCCATAATTTCAGGTGTGTTCTAACTGTATACAAGCTAATTGAATATATATAGTAATGAGGCTCACAAGGTTTTCATTATTATAGTTTGTTATAATTTGGACGGAGGGCCTTACTTTTTTACTTTTAAGAAGATCGATGGCTTATTCGTAAGAACAATTGGAAAGGAACTAAGGTTTGATTGGATTTAAAACAAAGAATAAAAAATCAGGGGCTTATTTGAATCTATAATATTAGTTCATGGTCCACTTTGTAGCTCTTCCCTTCATTTATTTCAAGATTTGTATTAGTACAGGGGTTCAGTGTGAAATTAAAAGAAAGTGTTTTGTTTTGAGCACAAGAAATTGAAGACGAAATTTACAGGAAATTTTATGTTGCTTCTCCAGTTCATGATAAACAGTAGCCAATTTATTGTCTTATATTTATAATTTTTGTTCTTGATATCTTGACGTTGTACAAGTGTTGCTCTGTTGATTTTGTTGGCTTAAAATTGTTGCTGCTACTTCATTTACAGTCTTGCTTAGGGCCGTTTTGTTAAGCTTATTTTTAAACATCTTATAATCTCTAATATCTTATAAGTTATTTTTCTAAGAAGTATATTATAAGTTGTTTTAAGAGTTTATAAAATGTAATTTCTAAGTGGCTTATAAGTTGTTAAAGTGTTTCACTAACAAAACTTATAAGTTCTTTAATAATTTTAATAAATATAATTTATTTATTTTTTAAATAAAAAAATTATTTTAAAAAATCGAAAAAAAAAATTAGAATTTTTTTTTTTCCAAACTTTTAAACCAAAAAATAATTTATTTTTTTGAAATTAGGTCCGAGTCGGTGGTTTGGGCTGGGCTTGTGTCGGGTCGGACTGGATTCAGGTCGGGTCGGGATACGTTGGGATAGGGTAGAGCTTATATATTTTTTGTAAAATAAGTTTTGATATTCTACTTATTTTTTTTGAGTTTATAAGCTCTAAAGAGTATTTTTTTAGATCTTATAAGATGTTAAATATTTTATTTTGTCAAACAAAATTAAGGAGCTTATAAGTTCCTAAATAATTTATAAGTTGTTTTAAAGAATTTATAAGCTTAGCCAAACGGGCTCATATATAGTAAGAATCAAACTGTTAGCTAATTTAGGCAGTTTGATTATAATTTTGACACCTTTTTAGATTTGGTTTATGGTAATGGTCGTCAAGTGTAGTGGGCGTCGGACAACCATGTGCGGCGGGCTTCGGAAAGAGAAAATAATACGTTATTTTCGCTTGTTGCTATTTTAGGATTTTTTTTTCATTGTTTTCCAAGTCCATTGACAGATTTTGAAGTTCTAATTATTTAAGTTTGGCACGAGTTACTTTTTAATAGTTCGTAGTAGTTCTTAGTGAATCTTTGTCTTTTGGTAGGGTTGTATTTGTGTTTGTTGTTTTTGTTGTTCTTCCACGTGGAGTTTTAAGTATTTCTTTGTGGTGTTTTAGTCTTCTTTTGTGAAGTTTTCAATCTCCTTTTCTAGAGGTTCGAAACCCCTTTTGATGAAATTTTATGTTAAAAAAAAATTATGATTCCATGACGCCATCACAATCAGTCTTTCAAGTTTCGACACTTAGATTACTTTGTTGGTTTAAGGGGTACTTCTTGACAGTTATAGTATACATAATTAATTATTACAAATATAATTTTGCAAAAAAAGAAAAAAACTCTTACATAAAAAGAGCTTTTCAAATGATACGAATAAAATAAATTTTGTAAGACAATACCATTGCGCCAAATCAACCAACCAACCACATGAAGACACCTCACCTCACCAATTAGATGGAAGACAGGGAGTCAACCGCAGGTCAACATACCACGTCAACCTATTTCTCTGGTCAATTCTTCCAGGACGAGCAACTAGCTTGGTGACCACATTATTTACCACGGGCACCTAGCCCGTCTCACATGGAAGAATGACTACATGCACTAGTAAAGGACCAAAGCAACTTTTGTCATATAGCATAATTGACTAAGTGACACCTCATATGACACATGACATCATTAAATCACATCTTAAGAGTAGTGCTCACAATACATTAAATACATATATTATAAATAGGTCATTTGACCAAGTAATAAAATTCAACCATTTTTTACTAATTTATATCTATGTTATATTAAAAAAATGACAAGAGTGTAGAAATTATTTTGAACCAATTTACCCTTGCTCTTTTTAATTTTGATCATTTACACCCCCATCTTTTAATTTATTATTTATTTTGTTATTAATTTTCATTATCCTCTTTTACCATTTGATGTCTTTTCATTTTCCTATTTCATTTATAATTCTTATCAATTATTTTTCAACCGATATTTTATTATTATTTATTTTATTGTTATATTTCACATGTATTTTATAGTTGTCGTCAGTAGCTCCATGACAAGTATGCAACAAAATTGGAGATAGAGCAATCTTGATTAGACTTCTTCTTATTATTATTTTTTTTGGAGATTTTTAATTGGTTGTAGTGCATGCTACATGTGCTCTACATTTAAATAATGACTTTTTTTTATTAACGATAATTGCAGGGTTCCATCTATTTGAGATCGACTACCTATGATAATTATTTATCTCTTACATGTACTTTTGAGGGGTGAATTAAATTAATAATATTAATTTGAAAGCAGAGCACGGGAAAGTTTTTATGCCTTTACTATATTATATTAAAAAGTGACAAGAGTGTGAAAATTATTTTTGGACCAATTTACCCTTCCTCTTTTTAATCTTGATCATTTACACCCCATCTTTTAATTTATTATTTATTTTGTTATTAATTTACATTATCCTCTTTTACTATTTGATGTCTTTTCTTTTTCCTATTTTATTTATAATTCTTATCAATTATTTTTCAACCGATATTCTATTATTATTTATTTTATTGTTATTTTTTATATGTATTTTATAGTTGTCGCCAGTATCTCCATGACAAGTATGTAACAAAATTGGAGATAGAGCAATCTTGTTTGGGCTTCTTATTTTTATTTTTTATTTTTTTTTGGAGATTTTTAATTGGTTGTAGTGCATGCTACATGTGCTCCACATTTAAATAATGACTTTTTTTATTAACGTATAACTACAGGGTTCCATCTTTTTGAGATCGACTACCTATGATAATTTATTTATCTCTTACATGTACTTTTGAGGGGTAAATTAAATTAATAATATTAATTGAAAACATAGCACGGTAAAGTTTTTATGCCTTTACTATACTATATTAAAAAGTGACAAGAGTGTGAAATTATTTTTGGACCAATTTACCCTTGCTCTCTTTAATCTTGATCATTTGCACCCCATCTTTTAATTTATTATTTATTTTGTTATTAATTTTATTATCCTCTTTTTTATCATTTGATGTCTTTTCATTTTCCCATTTCATTTATAATTATTATCAATTATTTTTCAACCGATATTCTATTATTATTTATTTTATTGTTAGTTTTCATATGTATTTTATAGTTGTCGCTAGTAGCTCCATGACAAGTATGTAACAAAATTGGAGATAGAGCAATCTCGATTAGGTTTGTTATTTATTTATTTTTTTGGATATTTTTAATTAGTCGTAGTGCATGTTACATGTGCTCCACATTTAAATAATGACTTTTTTTTTATTAACGTATAATTGCAGGGTTCCATCTTTTTGAGATTGACTACCTATGATAATTATTTATCTCTTACATGTACTTTTGATGGGTGAATTAAATTAATAATATTATTTTGAAAGCAGAGCACGGTAAAGTTTTTATGCCTTTACAAATTTGCTATCGATTTGAATTTTGAGTTTACATTTCACTAAAAAAACATGTCAACTTCTTTTGCGAACTTACTGATAACGTGCAACGCACGTGTTAAAAATCTAGTATTGTAAAAAACCCCTATAAGAATATTCTATATAGGAATAAACTCTCTATAATAATAAAAAATCACGGTCTCAACTCGGTCCAATTATATTTAGGAATAAATTTCACATATAAGACATATTTTTTCCGGTCCTGTCTTAAGGATTTATGTCTCCATATAAGAATAAATTACATTATATATCATTATAATTAAGATGACCTAAAATATTTACCTATAGTTAATTGTGATACATCTCAATTTCAGTGATTTGAGTTCGTTTATCAACTCTGGGTGCCATTTGCTTGAAATAGAAAAAATGTACTAATTTTATGAAAATATACATGTATTGAACAAACATTTATACACATGTCTGTTGGGATTATACTGGAAAATATACTTTTTACTTTGTATAATCGAAACTGAATTTTCAGACTTATTTACTGAAATAAATTGTTTATCACTGATGCTTTAAATATTATTGAATGTTACATATATTTACTGCATAATTGTTCAATAAGTCGTACGTGTTACATTGTTGTTAATTTAGTGATACCAGATCACAGAAGATTAAATTAACAGTCCCTTGTAACTAAAAGTACGCTATTCACGACCTAGATGGAAATGAACAAACCATCGTGAAAGGTTGAAGTGTAAGGCTCAGATTGGCTTGTCTTGACCAAGAGATTACACTAGTGCATGACTGATGCACTGAATAGGACCTACAGGAGGATAAATTCTTCAGAACTGAACAAGGAAGAATTAGACCTCAGTGGTTCGTTGTTTCTTAATCTTCGTCCCTTAAATAGGATCACGTGGGATTGGTAACTATTGCTTTGACTTATCATGGGTAGCGAATCAACAAGATTCAATACTTTTTATCTTGAGCAATATTATTGGTCACATGTGATTGCTAAGATTTGATACGAAGAATCGTGTGCAAGTACGCTTGTTTGATTTGCCCCCTTGGGAGGTTCATAAGTTTTATCATACCAAATCTTGCAAGTGGAATTAGTTTCCGGTATGGATAATAATGTTGAATTGTTCCTTGACCAAGGATAAAAGATATTAATTAAGGGAAAGCTATTTCAGTGGTTTGAATTAATTAATGGACTAGATAATCTTAAACACGGGAAATAATGACCGGGAGCCATATTGACTGTAATATGGGTTAAGATGGATAGTGCAATATTAATTATGTAGTGGGATTAATTAATATTTATGGGCTTGAATTATATTGTGGCTCAATATTAGATATTCAAGATCCATTAGAATGTCCAATCTTAATTCTCCTAAAGGCCCCCTGAGTAGCCCAACAAATAGTCCAATAACTGAAAAAGGTGATTAAAATAAAATAAATATTGTTGCTTATTTTTCCATGTAAATTTAGAATTTTATAGATAAGTTGGGAGAAAGATTTTCTTTGAATTTTGTTATGGAATGAAGATATGTATTCTTGGAATACAAGATTATCTCATTAAATTCAAGAAATCTCCCACTTGGTCATCTATAATAAGATTTCAAAAATTTGGAAATATAATGGGCAAGAAAGATTTTCTTGATTTTCTTGAAAAGATATTATGGAAGATATGTATTTCTTGAAATACAAGAATATCTCATAAATTCAAGAAGATCCAAATCTTGGAATCTTGCACATCATATTTTCAAAAATTCCATATATTGAGGAGGTGGGATTTTTGTGGAATATTTTTAATATGGGAAAAAGAATATAGAAGATATATTCAAGATTTCTTGGTGATCAAGAAAAGTCTTTTCCCACATTATTTTTCCACTGGAAAAATCGACCACTCCTCTTCTATAAATAGGGGATGATTCTTTCATTTCCAAGTACAATTCCATGTGCTGGAAAAATTAGTAAATCCACTAAGGTGGTGCAACATATTTTATTTTCCTTTTGTTAAATCGTTCACAAGAATCCTTCCACCGGATAGTCGAACGAGGGCTAAGGGAATACTTGGGAAGTCCTTACGGTTAGTCTATTCAGCCACACCGTTGCCATCCCAAGAGGTATGTTCATGTAAACTCGTAGAATTCCGCATGCGTAGGTTTTACGTGAATTATTATATGCATGATATGTTGTTGGATAATTATTAATATAGGATTAATTCATGCTAGTAATAATTAAAGAATTAAATTTGTATTTAAATATTCACCCCGAATAGATCTGTGCAACTTATTCCCCAACAATGTCAACAGTAACTATTGTTAGTTCCTAGATACATGCATATTAGTTGATACATATGTATTTTATATATTTTGTAAGTGTATGCATTTATTTTAGTCAAATTCATATTAATTAGATATATGAATTTGTTAATAAATTTACATACATGTAGTATAATATGTATTATATTAAATGTATTATTTAAAAAAAAACATTTTTTTTTATATAAAACTCTATTTAAGAATAACCTCCATATAGTTATATTTTTTCCCGGTCTCAATAATATGACTGTATAGACAAATAGATTATTATTAAATTGAAAAGAAAATAGAAATGGGACAAGAGAAGAGGTGGGCCCAAAAGTGACCACCAAACAGAGAAAAAGCTAATCTAGCCCAAAAGTGACCAGGCAACCAAAACAGACCAACGTGGTTGGTAAACAAATACTAAACCGGCCTAACATAAGGACTATCTAGTAACTATGAATGTAAGATCCAAGAAGTAGTCAACCATTTTGTTCAGCCCATGAACCATAAAGGTGCGTACCACTGTTACGCAATCTGGAGTCATCTACCTTGAAGGCAACACTGAAGTGAGCAGCAGCTGTGGTCATGGCCTCAGATATAGAGATACGATTGCGAGTATTGTAGATGGTGTGAACAGGGTGAATAAATTCCCCTTTCTTTGGCCGACCCTTCTTTCTCTTCGGCTTCACTGGCTCTTGCGGGCCCAAAGGGTCATTCGTGGAATCTTCAACATCATCGTCACCGTCTGATTCGGAGGAGGTGGTACCTTCATCCAAAGTCGGCCCTAAAGTAATGAAAGTAATATGACTGTATAGAATTTTTACTGTACATATATTATCTCTTTAAATTTATTCACTTCTCTCTAGAAATTCACCAAAAGTATAACTAGTTTATACAATCTCTTGTTTGTTAGTTGAATATTCAAAACCACATCATATTCTACCAAATCAGCTAAGAACAAGATTCATTCACAAATATTATTATTTGGAGGCACTCTTGTGTGAGACGGTCTCATACATGAGACGAGTCTCACACTTGACCCCTATTACAATAAATTGACCCGCATTAATATTAACATGTTAAAAACTCAACTATACCCTTATTATTATTATTATTATTATTATTATTATTATTATTATTGTAGTTATGATCTTTCGACCTTCAAACGCAACAGAGTACAATGCAACAAAAAAAAAGGTAGAGATATATTCAGTCTGATTGCAATTTCAGTGCGATTTTCACGAGAAACTAATAGTATATTTAATTTCAATTCTAAATTCTTTTAGAATATTTAATTTAAAAAATTTAAACCTTAATTTGTACTTGAATTCGATAATATATACTCCCTCCATCCACCAAAACTGTGCTCATTTCGTTTTGACATGTTGTACGGAAAGGTAAATTAAGTCCATATATGAATAATATAATTTATTGTGAGTAAAGTATAATGATAACTTGAGTAATTAAGTGATTGTTGAACGATGAAGATAAAAAAAAATTGTGTCCATAAACGTACTTAATTTACCTTTTCGTACAACATGTCAAAACGAAATTTGCACGGTTTTGGTGGACGGAGGGAGTATGTGTGTGTGTGCAGATGTTTCTATTTTCTCCACCATAGCTTTCACCGGCCGCCGCACTACACACCATCTTTTTCTCATATTGATGTAAATGGAAATTTGTCATTGAAGTGTGTATTGGCTCGCATAATGAATGTAAAGTGCATATTTGATTTTGTTTGGTGATAATCAATGTTCAGTGTTATAACAATGATCATATTGTAAATTTGATTGAGATAGATGTAATGTCGGAACTATAGGCATAGATATAAGTTTAACTTGCTAACCTTTTTTTTCGCCCCCGAGAAATAGCAGTTATTTGAACTTGGAGTTGTATTATTAGATTAGCTTTTTATGAGAAATTGATTAGCGTGGATGCTAGTATCTCATGGAATTAAGAATTTTTGTGGATGATATTATTGGATTAGCTTTTGGAGCGTTATGTACTATAGGGACTCATTTGAAAAACAGTCTAACATTATCTTCTTTAAGTTTAAAGTGTCATATATCAAATCAAGAACATCAAGAATCTCTTATTATGTTGCATAGTTTTACGGTATCAAGAATTCCATCAGAAGTATCAAATATTTGATCTGAAGTATCATAACCAATTAAATTGTTTTAATGATTTTTTTTATATTGTAAGAGTATTAGTTAGTTGAGTATCGATTTATAGATTAGTCTACTTTAATCAATATAATTGACCAAAAATATAATGCAATAGTTTATATATGTTAAGATCAGAGTATCGAGAGTACTAATTATTTGTTCAAGAGTTTCAAATATTTGGCCAGGAGTATTAAAATATTCTCTTACCAGTTACTATGTTCAAAATGTCTAATATTTTATGAAGAGTATCAAAAATCTCTTATTATGGTTCAAAGTATAATTAAGAGTATCAAGAATCTCATCATGAGTATCAAATATCTGGTCAGAAGTATCAAAGCCATTTATGTTTAATAAAGTATTAAAAAAATGCTAAATTATTTCATTGATTCATATTTCATACAAAAAAAAGTATCAACTCATTGAATTTAAGTTTAGTGTATAAATTTTTTTATTAAATGAATCAAGAATTTATTATTATGGTATTCATAGTATATAGTGAGTATCAAAATCTCTTGAGGAGTATCAAATATCTTGCCATGAATATTAGAATCAAGCATATCGAGCATGCCTCGTGATCAATAAAATATTTATAAAAGACATAAAAGAGATATTTAAAACTGACTAAAATATAATCAAACACGAAATACATGTTAATTTAAAAGAAATATTGAGACAATGTCACTCTGTAATTCTAAAATACTAAGAGTATTATTTTATAATTTAAGAGTATCACGTTTTGGTTCAAGAGTATCACTTATAAAATTAGAAGTACCACTACTTTTTGGAAGAAAATGATACTTAAAATTGACCAAAATAAAACTCAAACGTGGAATACATTAATTTATAACACATATTAAAATAGTGTCACTATGTAGTACTATAATACAGGGAGTATTGGTTTATGATTCAAGAGTATCATGTTTTTGTTCAGGAGTATCAGATTTGAATTTAGAAGTACCACTATCATCAAAAAAAGATAAATAATACTTAAAACTGACTAAAATATAATTCAAACGTAAAACACATGTTAAATTCAAACAGGTTATGAGATAATGTCACTGTGTAGTTCCTAAGGAGAAAGAACTCCCAAATTAGAAGGCTAATCCAGAACAACCATTTCTTTGTATCAAGTATGTAAGCTTATCATTTATGTGTGGATGTTCTTACACATAATACGATCCTATCACCCACGCTCCATTTTCTCGGCTTGCAACAAACATATAAGTGAAACAAGTATAAATCATATGTCATTTAGACCATCAAACATATGACTCTAGTTTTTTTATGCAAAATTAGTCAAATTTAGACAAAATAATGCCCCTTAACAGAAAATATCAGGTCCCATATAACCTACCAAGATTCCTTAAAATTTAAAAATTTAAGAACTATGTTAAAAATAATGTTTTTCTTTTTAAAAATTGCATTACTTATAGTATTACTCGAGTTCGTTAGCCGCAGAAATTCAGGAAATGGTCATATAATATCCTAATTAAGTTTCAGATTCTTGACAAGCCGAATATTCTCAGCCCTTAGGTTATCGTTCTCAACTTCCACTCGTGTATTAGTATCTATTGCATTAGAGAGATCATCAAGCAATTGGTCATTGTAGACCTGCAGATTAATCTCTCCAGCAGATGTGCTAAGCACAACAGGTGTAGAACAGGGAACCACAGAAGGTTTAGAAATTACCTCAGATTGGTCAGTTTCTCTGGCCATGAAACAGATGTCGTCATCAGATGAGAAGTTCATATCATCGACATCATCAGTTGTGGTAATCAAACAAAAATCTTCAACAGATGAGTAGCCTGAGTCATCTGAAGGTAGATAAGAATCATCAATGCCAGATGTGTCAGCAACCATTGCTTTTCTGTCTCGGAACCTTTGTTCTCTCTGTTCCGCTTTTCCTCTCTCTCCTTGGGAGTCAGGTCGGGGCAATCAACACTGTAGTGACCTGGTTTTTGACAGTTGTAGCAAACCCTTGAGTCTCCAGAATTTCCTCTGTTAGGTGAATCATTTCTTCGGTATGATCTGTCAGGAGACTTTCCACCTTTTCTGTAATCAGAACCTCTCTTATCTGATCTCTCATCACGTCTGTTCTCTCTGCGATCCTCTCTACGATCATCTTTTCTGTCATCTCTGTGATCGTCTTTTCGGTCATCTATTCTGTTATCCCTATCATCTGAAGAACGATACCTTTCTTGTGATCTATCAAAAGATCTTCGATCTCTTCCTCTGCTTCGTCGATAGTCGTCATAGAACTTTCTGTACTTGCCCATCTGAACATTTGTTCGTTCAAGTTTTCTCGTTAGTAGTGCAATCTGTTTGGCCTGGCTAATGATGTTTCCAACTGGTTCAACAATTCGTGAACTGTTACTGGTTGCTTGGAATGCAACAGATTTAGTTGAGTTTGCAGCAGCTTCAGCAGGGACATCATCTGATCCTTGTCCTCTCTCAATCAGGTCGAACTCATGGGCTTTCAAACTGAAGATTAGATCATTTGGCTTCATGGTAGCAATATCTTGACAGTCCTTAATCACGGTCACCTTTGTATCCCATTTCTTGGTCAACGATCTGAGAATCTTGTAGTTGATATCCTTGTTTGACATTACTCGTCCTAGATCACGAAGTCGGTTGACTCCTCGAGTGATCCTTCCATCAAATTGATCAATTGTTTCATTTGGTAGCATCTTGAGTTTCTCAAATACCACCGGCTTTCAACTTTTGCAAATAACCCTCTTCATTTCTCTCTGCCAGACAGAAGTGAATCCCAAACTTCCTTAGCTGTCTTCAGGTACTTCACTTTCTCTCGTGTAGTAGCATCCATAGTTTTCATGATGAGATGTCTGGAAACAGTATCCAGATTAGACAATTTCCTCTCATCTGCATCCATCAGAGAGGGATTCTTTCTGATTCTTGCTCCAACTGGTTGAGTAGGATCTCGTTCTCCTGCTTCAGCTGGGTTATAGTGATAAATGATAATCGGTCCTATCTCAAGAATCTCATCCATTCTGTTGTTTATCACTCCCAGATGGTCTCTCATGTCGATAGACCAATCTGCATACTCATCAACAGAAAACATGGGTAGATTATGATCCATACCTGAAGTGTTATCCATGCTTGTGGTGATTTTGAAAAGTATGAGTTTTTAAAATGGTTTTCAAAGATCAGTTCAAGTGACCACAAAGGTTCTTTCTCAAGAACCCATGATATTCAAAGCCAGTGGTCGGAAGAACCACTGCTCTGATACCACTTGTAGGTCCCAAACGGGTTTCAGTGAGGGTGGAAGTCTAGAGGGGAGGGGTGAATAGACTTCCAAAACTTTTTCGTGAATCAGGTGTGTAAGCAAGTATGCCTGATCAGAGTGCGATGTGAACCAGTATGAACTGATATCCGACTTACTGATCTATCAAGCAGATCAGTTCGACGTCTATCAGTTTAACTGATGGTGCAGAAGATTAGTTAACCCGTGTGAAAACCAGTTTTACTCAAACAAAGATTCTGACCAATCTGGTTCAGATCAGATGACAAAGGTGTCAAACTGATCAGATCAGAAGCTTGTTGCTAGTCTGATCCAGGTACAAAATATGCATGCAGATAACAAAGAGTAGTGTGCAGATAAGTGTAAAGCAAAGTAAAGGCACACAAATTTATAGTGGTTCAGACAACGTCCACTCTTCCCTATCAGCAGGGGCACCAACTTAACCAACTGGACTTAGTTTAATGTGTTAGTCCAATACAGTACAACCAACAGATGTTTCACGAGTTCTCACTCAACCAATCCCAGAAATCAGATCTAGAACCCTAGACTGAAATCTTGCTATAACAAACTTAACCTAACTTTTGTTTGGGTATAAGATTTGTGATGTTCCAACTGGAATACTAACCTATCTTCTATGTAGCCTAAGGCTGAAGAATAAGTATTCTAAGCTAAGAAACAATGGGATGAACACTTAAGAATAAATCTTGAGTTTGTGTTCTTCGTGCGGAAATATACTTGTGCTTGAGCTTGATGATAATTTATGTAACCTTACTATGAAGGTTTGATCCCATATTTATAGGCACAAAATCGAACTAGCCTTTTGAGGGAAATTCGAATTTTGGTCTATTTTAGGTAGGTCTGCAGGCGGATTTGACGTGCTTCAGGGGCGCATGGCCGAAAGCATGCAAGCTTGTCCTTTCTAGCCGTTTGACACTGAATCACTTTTCTGCAGACTGTCAGTACTCTGTACGTGCGTTGTCGACTCCTCATTGGCTATCAAGTACGATTCGCAGTACTCGAATAAGAAACAAGGTTGACATTCTTCTTGTCTGAACACTTTCCTCGTACTAGGTAACAATGAAGTAGTTAGAGATGTTTAACGGGTTGGCCCTAACCCATTAGGGTCAGCCCTATAGGGCCGCGGGCTAAACGGTCCCGGGCCTTAATCGGTTAATTTAAACGGGCCACTAATAGTTGAGACCTAACCCTAACCCTAGCGGGTTACGGCCATCTAACGGGCTCCCAATAAATTTTGAAAAATTATATATATCACACATTGTCCTCTCTTCAAAAAGGTTCTGTACTACATCTTTGAAAAAACGAACATGGCATGTAATAGAACATCTAAATGATAGTTGATACTCCAATTCTCCAAAATTAAACAACAGATGATAGTTGATACTCCAACATCTAGATCATAAGTCATAAGTCCGAACACAATTTATAGGAAATAAGCAATAAAAACAAGAAGATGAAGAATAACTTGACCTTTTCCGTTTAGAGTTAAATAAATTAGTCATGACTTGGTATTAATCATGGAATTATCATCACATCTCCAAGATCCCACCTTTATAAATTAGTTATGATTTGATATCAATCTTGGAATAACTTGTAAAATTACAGAGAAAATTATATTATATATATTAACATGACACAAAGGCGGCTAATCCAATCTGACAATTTGCTAATCCCAAGGGTTAGTCTGCTTTAGCCCGGCAAGCTTAATCGGTTCGGGCCAAAAGGCCCAGTTTTAAACGGGCCTACCATTGCTCGGCCCTAACCCTGCATATAATAAGTTTAAACGGGATGACCCATTTAGCCCGGCCCGGATTAACATCTCTAGAAGTAGTTACCTGATGGAGTTGATACAGACCAGATCGAACACTAATCCGTCTTCCTGATTTAGGTCTTCTGCTTGTAAGTTGTCTTAGCACAACTTACTCACCTTTTCTTGTTGTCATCTGATGTAGGTCTTCTGGATGGTCTTCTGTCTTGAACTCTTCTGCTTATCTGATTCTCGGCTTATCTGCTTCAATCACCAGATCTTCAGCATATCTGATCTTCGAGTAAACTTATCTACTGATCATCAAGACTTAACCTATACATATTGAGTTCCCCCTCAATATGTGACCTATCTGTTACTTCAGTTGTCTATACATTTCAGATGGTCATCCTATCTGCTATCTAGATCATCAGTCAGCTAACATGTCTGGCTGGTCCTATTACATTATCTGTTTTGGAACTTCCATCGAAACTACAAATTTCCCAACAACTTTTTAGTGTAGCAAATCACAATTTTCAATACAAATCGAAACTACAAATTTCCCAACAACTTTTTAGTGTAGCAAATCACAATTTTCAATACAACAAATTACAAATTTATAAAATATATTATGAAGTGCATTCAAAGCGGGGAATGCATTAAAATTGAGTCAAAATGGAGTTTTACTTTATGAAATGAGATTTTCAATGACAACAAATTACAAATTTATAAAATATATTATGAAATGCATTCAAAGCGGGGAATGCATTAAAATTGAGTCAAAATGGAGTTTTACTTTATGAAATGAGATTTTCAATGACAATAATAACATTGTTCTATTCATCTTCATCATTATTATATCAAACTAAGTCTTGTATGCATTCAAATGCACTATGCACGCATAATATATTTTAAAAATATAAAATTTGTTATACTAAAAATTGTAAATTATTTACACTGAACCGTGCAATTATTAAAACACACGGTTCACCTAGATGCACACGAGAGTAGCTCATTGTATCAGTAACAATATAGAATACACCTAATCCAAGATCTGATTGGGATAAAATAAAATTAACACTATTTAATTTAAATATAGAATCTTCAAATACAAAAGAATGTGGCCGTTCAAAAATTCAAATTTCAAAACGAGGGCTTTCCTTCCTCCACCATCATCACAAAGCTACAACGAAATTAACGGATTCTCTCCCAACTTTTCTTCTTTACTCATCCCACTCTCTCTAGTCTGCCATCACTGATTATTGATTTTGGTAAAAAAAGCATGTAATTCCCACTTTTTCATCTTTTTCCCTGGAAATCGAAGCACTGTAATAAGTACCTTTTTTTAAATCCGTTTTTCAATTTGTATTTAAAACTTGAAAACCCTGTTCCTTTATCTATGGAAGATTTTAAATGGAATGACCCACTTCGCACAACTGACGTTTCTTCCCTACAACAAGAAGATCAAAGTCAAATTCGTTGTAAGTATCCGAAGCACATTTTCGTTCGCAGAAATGTTCAAGGTTATGCGTTCTGGTTATGTGTAATTGGGAGTTTTCTGTTTCTAAATTTGCAGGCGAATCGCCTATTTTGTGTGGATTAGAAAATTCGAGAATGGAAAATCCAGATGACTCTAGTTCGGCAAAGATTAATGGTAATCTCTTGGAATGGAATTTTGGCATTATTTTTATGAAAAATGATTCCGTTTCCTGATTAGTTTTTGTTTTGATCCCATTTTTGGTTAATCTTACATGCTGTTGTTATTTAGGTCAATCGGCATTGGAATTTTCATTGACATCACCTGATTTAGTATGTATGCGTTCACCTGATTTAGTATGTATGGGTTCACCTGATATTACTAATCAAAGATATGAAGAATCACCTGAAATTTCTCTGAGAGAAAGAGTTGATGTCTCTCTAGAAAATGGAATTGAAGGGTCTGAAATTAAGGATTCCCTTAAGGCCCCAGCTGAAAAATTGGAAGATTTGTGTACTGAAGCTTCTTTTGAGCTTCTTGCATTGCCATTAATCAAAGAGAACATTCCAGAACTTTCCTCTGCTGCAATTGGCATTAATGTGGGATCGACTAGTAGTATTGAGTTTGAAGGTGGGATGCACTTTGCAGAGGATAGTAGTTTCAGTGGAGGTGATATTGTGAAGATAGAAGATCCCATAATTGGGGACACGGAAGGCATTAGTATTTATCAGAGTGCCCGTTGTGGAAATTTCTCTTATCATTTTGAGAATTTGGAGTGTGGAACTTACACAGTTGATCTTCACTTTGCGGAGATAGTTTTCGTTGATGGTCCTCCAGGAATGAGAGTCTTTGATGTTTTCTTACAAGGGAAAGAGGTAATCAGTCGAGTAATGACCTGAACGTACTTTAATGTGATGAATGAAATGAGTGCATCTTAATGGTTTTAATTAATAAACTGCAGGTGGTATCTTGTTTGGATATTTATGCACGAGTCGGCCCACATGTGCCCCTGGTGATATCTAATCTTAAAACTTGCATCAGTGGGGACGAAGGTTTGTCCATTAGATTTGAAGGAGTAACTGGAAGCCCAATAGTTAGTGGAATTTTTATTAGGAAGGATTCTTCTGAGTGTAAGTTCATATGACCTTTTCAAAACATCTTTCTGATTCAACATTTTCTCATTGATGATGTGTAATACGTCTCTTTATTGATCATAGGTTCTGGAGATGTTCAATCAATTGTAGAAGTGGGATCGATGAACTTCCCTTCTTGCGAGGCGCTTCATGTATTGTAAATTGTCGAAGCTAGTGATATTTTATGAATTTAGATCATATTCATCTTTAGACTTTAACTATCTAACTACTTGTTCTTGGTAGGATAAGGAAAAATGTTCCACTATTGGAGAATTTCATAAGCTTCAAATGGAGCATGCATTACAAAAGAAGGAACTCTCAGAAACAAAAAGGGTGTTGGATGAGCTTAAGAAGGAGTATGAGCTCAAAAGTAGAGAGTGCCAAGAAGCTTCGAAATCTTTGCAAGAAATTCAAAATGAGCTTATGAGGAAATCGATGCATGTTGGATCATTAGGTGAAGAAGTCCCTTTATTATAAGCTATTACTATTGAAAACGATAGAAATTTTATCGCATTTTTTGCTAATTTTTTTTTTTTTTTTGTAGCTTTTGCAATTGAGGGCCAAGTGAAAGAAAAGAGCAAATGGTTTACATCACTACGAGACGTGACAAGAAAATTGAAGGTAACATTGAAAGTTGCATCATTTTTCCAGTTCAATGAGCATATTTTAATGAATAAGTCTCTTGTATACCAGTTGTACGGTGCCACTGTACACAACTAATACTTTTCAGTAAAAACAACTAATACTGTTTAAAAATGCACTTGAAATGCACGATGCACCTGGTGCATATAAGACGCTGTCTATTTTAATTGAGTTTGGATGCATCTATGACACAGATTCTGAAGATGGATCACATAACACTTTCAGAAGAAACATCTCAGTTTCAGCTGTATCTTTCAGAAATGGAGAGTGTCAGATCAATTATGCAGACTACATGTACATTTTATACACTTTCTGATTATCTATCTTCATGTACATATTCTTATTCTATTCATTTATTTATATGGGCATGTATTGGCAGTGAATAAGCATGTCCAATTGCATGAAGATATTAAAATTAAGTTCCTCCAAGAGGTCAAGGAGAAGAAAGAACTTTATAACAAAGTTTTGGAGCTGAAAGGCAAGAAATTGAATGACTTTTAAATCAAATAAGGCTCTCTAGAGTAACAGTTGGTAAATTTGATAGAGTTTTAAATTTTTAATCCACAGGAAACATTAGAGTATTTTGCCGCTGTAGGCCTTTGAACACTGAAGAGATTGATGGAGGAAATTCAGTGGTAGTTGACTTTGAAGCTGCAAAGGGTGGGGAAATTACTGTTAAATCCAATGGGATATCAAGAAAGACCTTCAAGTTTGATGCTATTTTCACTCCTGATGCTAACCAATGTAATTGGACGTTGATAAATGCTTTTACTTATAAATCATCTTATTATTAATTGTCATCTAAAACAAATTTATAAATTGCTATTTCACTTGTGAGTGCAGCTGATGTTTTTGAGGAAACAGCTCCACTTGCAATTTCAGTTTTAGATGGATATAATGTTTGCATATTTGCTTATGGGCAAACTGGAACCGGGAAGACTTTTACAATGGAAGGAACAAATGACGCTCGTGGAGTTAATTACAGGACACTTCAGAAGGTGTTTGACATCATTGAAGAAAGAAAGAACACATTCCGCTATGAAGTATCAGTGAGCGTATTGGAGGTTTATAATGAGCAGATAAGGGATTTGTTAGTTTCAGATTCACAGCCCTGTGTAGGTGCAAAGAGGTATTTTAAAAAAAATGATGCCTGGGACTATATTCATTATTTTCTTAAATTATTAATTTTTGTCACTGGTTCATGATATCTGCTTTATTGTAAACCTTGTTAACATTCTGTATGGCTGTATTCCTTATGTATTATCTATGCTGAACATCAATCTCTTCATTATCATGATAACTTAGACTAATCTCCCACCAGCTTTCCTTTATAAATTATAATTATAAAGAACATACAATGTTTAGTAATATTGTTAGAAGTTAGATTTGTTCACATCATTAGTATGCTGGTGATGTGGGACGAATGCGATTTCCAATATATATTAGCTGATATCTCGTACTACTAAGTACTAACAGTTATATTTTGTAGTATTATCTATTCTGAAGTATTCCGCATAAATTTATCAATACTTTATTTCTTGCCATCCATCCTGTACCATATCTTTACTACTCAAATTAACAAGGTTTTGAAGTTTTATCTAGTTGTTTGTCAAAAAAGAAATATAATTGATCCGTATACCATTGGAATAAATTCAGGCTTGAGATAAAACAAGTTGGTGAGGGAGGACATCATGTTCCAGGATTAGTTGAAGCTCGTTTGAACAATGTGAAAGAGGTCTGGGAAGTCCTTCAAACTGGCAGTAACGGAAGGGCTGTTGGATCAACTAATGAAAATGAGCACAGTAGTTTGCACCTTGCTTATTCAGAAAATACTGCTAGGCTCAAGTGTATTTTTTAATAGTATTAGTTGTTCTACTAGGTTTTTTTTAAAAAAAAAAGGTTTTACTAATAGGTATTAGTTAGTCATTATTAGCTGTTTTCACTGAACCAGTTGCATCGTGCAATTCAAGTGCATTAGTTGTGTAACTAAAAGGTTTTAGTTGGTCAGTATTAGTTGTTTTCACTGAACATTATTAGTTACTTTCATTGCACAGTATTAGTTTTGACCCAAGTGTTACTCTGTTTATTCCATTCTAATGTTCTACATTCTGTCACTATCAAGAAAGTATAATGGTGCTGATAAATGATGTGCTTCTGAAATGCAGCATTCACTGTGTAATAGTGAAGGGAGAGAATCTACTTAATGGGGAAAGCACGAGAAGCAAGCTGTGGCTAGTGGACCTAGCAGGGAGTGAGAGAATAGCTAAGTCGGAAGTTCAGGGAGAAAGACTGAAAGAAACTCAGAATATCAATCGATCTCTTTCTGCACTTGGAGACGTCATTTCTGCTCTTGCAACTAAAAGCGCCCATATCCCTTTCAGGTATAATGTAATCGAGGTATATTAATGTATTATTCTATTGGTTTATGATGTTTCTAAGTTTATGACTTCCATTCTGGTGTAGGAATTCCAAACTCACCCACTTGCTTCAAGACTCTTTAGGTACCTGCTCGTATGCATATCTATTGTTTCTTTTGCTAGAACAGAAATCTTGATTGCATTTTAGAAATAGTACTCAAAATAATTGATTTCAGGTGGAGATTCCAAGACATTGATGTTTGTACAGATCAGCCCAAATGAGAACGATTTTACAGAGACCATATGCTCGTTGAATTTCGCTAGTAGAGTTCGTGGAATAGAGTTGGGTCCTGCAAAGATGCAATTGGACAAGACTGAGCTCTTCAGATATAAACAACTGGTAATAGTATATGAAATCCCATTTTTAAACCTCAGATGGACTTATGTTTCTGTAGATTTCTTATTATATCTTATACATAATCAATGTCATGTTTGAAGGCTGAAAAACTCAAACAAGATATGAAAACAAAAGATGTTCAAGTTAGAAAGTTGGAGGACACCAACTATGGTCTTGAGGTAAAGATAAAAGACAGAGATGTGAAAAACAGAAACCTTCAAGAAAAGGTATGTTGGGTTTCTCTATCAACTTGCTCTGAATAAACAGTAGTGTCACCAATTTGACTTGCACTTTTCGTTATTAACCTGAATGATTTTCAGATCAAAGAATTGGAATCACAGTTGATGGTGGAGAGAAAGCTAGCAAGGCAGCATGTAGACTCCAAAATAGCAGAAATGAAACAACAGCAAGAGGAGCTTAACTCTGAACCAGTGAGACCACCACTTACAACTAAACCACTCAGTGTTCTTAACTCTCAACTCGAAAGCAAAGACCAAAATAACCTTACTCATCTCTCTGATGACTTCACATTTTGCCCGCTTCCCACACAAGCCCGAAAAATCGACTTTATGGATAAAGAAAACAATCAAATTATAGCTGAACAACTCCTTCTTCCAAAGCAAACAGGCCGGGCTTCCGTGGGTCCCGTTCAAAAGATTCCCACCACGCCAGCTCAGCGACGCCACTCTCTCATTCCACAGCCAAGATTTCTACCGTTGAGAATTCAAGCTTGTAAAGGCGAAAGTGGTGGAGTGGAAATAGCATGTTTACCTGAGCAGATACCTTGTGAAAGTCCGAAGGATCAAAGGAATAACAGAATCAAGAAGACGAGTAGTGCATTGAGAAGAAGCCTTCATAAGAAAATGAATATGAAGTCTCCGAAGCAGGCGCCTCTAAGAAGAGTTGGTGTTAATGTTGGTATGGAGAAGGTGAGAGTGTCGATTGGGGGACGAGGGAAAACGGGCCAAAGAGTGCTCCTTGGAAATGCTAGACGAGCAGTGAAGGATACGCAACAGAAGCAGCAAAGTCACAGGGAGAAAGAAAGAGGATGGAATATTGGAACAACTGCTCTAAGAACTCTTTTGTAGTGGTTCAAGTTGCATGTATCTATCAACTCTAACAGTGGACAGTGGGATTATTGGGACCTCTTTTTTTGTGTGTGTTTGGTGGTTTGGATTGGTGATGATACTTGTCATCTCTTTGGATTGTTATATTTGTTTGGTTGAAGTAAATTTGATTAGTGATGTACATGAACAATAAAATTGGGTTGTGTGTTTGGTTTGATTGATTCATCATGGTTAGTGTTTGTTTGCCCCTCGTCAAAATTTTTGAAGACAAAACCTCATATGAGACGGTCTCATTCATGTGTTAAAACGTCAATGTCCAAATTATGTTTCGTCTCACCGTAAGATTGTCTCACGCAAGTGTGCCCTCATTTTTGAGTTGGTTAATGATGTCATAACAAGTGTAACTTCTGGTGCAGCTGCATCGAACATATGTTTCACATTTTGTGTTCATTTTACTAAAATTTGGTTATTATTCTTATGTCAACTATGTATCATATAATAATTATATAACAAATCATATCTCATTAATTTTGTATTCAATACGAAGAATTTCATAGGAATTTCGTGTAAAATATATTTAATATGCACATATATGAATATAGTTGCATAAAAAACTTGTATGAGATCATACACATCTCTCGAAATTTGTTTCATCTTATGAAAAAAAATGATACTTGACAAGTAACAATTTAGAAACATTCTCTTGTAAAACTGTCCTAGATGAAGATAATGTAAATGAGTTTAATTATATTAGTCTACAACCAGTTTTACACAACACCGTCTCACGTAAGAATTTGTCAAAAAGTAATATTTTAAAAATATACTACATTTTCTTTATAAAATTATACAAAAAGTAATATTTTAAAAATATACTACATTTTCTTTATAAAATTATATGGCAAGTAATATGATTTTAAAATGCACTACGAGTGCTCGGTGCACCTAAATGCACATGAGACCCACTCTGTTGGTCTCGGGGTAAACGAGTTCCACATGTGTATGGGGGGAGGGGGAATACACATGTATAGTGATTTTTCAACTATTTAAAACACACTATAATCAGAGAGTCAGGTTGTCCCGAGTTTTAGTCCTGAGAAGCACAAAATGCCCTGAGTCAAAGTCTACTGAGACAATAACATTGAGCGGCTTTCAGAGACTTCAGATTAGCTCACTGATTCTGAGTTTCTACAACAGAGTCCAAATAAACTTGGAGTAGATAATAATCTTACTGACTACTCAGGAGAGTTTATCAGTTTGACGACTATCTATACTAGCTTATCTAGAGTGCGGAATGTGTAGGCCCTAAGTTTATACTCTTTTAGTTTGCTGAAAACATTTCTTTAATAAAACAGTGGTTAAGGCTGTGATTAAGTTAATGCAATCTTCAGTCGATTATTTCCAACTGAATATCAGAAAACTTCAGGATGCTTTCAGTGAAAATATGCAACAGGTAATAAAGCAAAACAGAAAGCAAACAACACAACAATTATAGTGGTTCAGAGGCTCAAGCTCCTACGTCCACTCTCTCTGAACCTCAGAGAAATTCCTTAACTCACTACTTCTACTACCTTAAGCTTTCAGACTGAACTCAACAGCTTACTAATTTTATACCAAGAGTTTTCAGGCTGAACTACTGCAGCTTACTAACTCAACACTCACACAAGCGTTCAGACTGAACAATCAGCTTACTAACTTCTTCTCTATAGTTTTTCAGACTGAACACAACATCTTACTTACTCTTTACAACTCTTACTTCCAACACCTACACACACAAACTTACCTAATCAAAGGGTTTGGGTTTTGGTTGGTTTCTGTTGGTCCCGGTGAAAACGAGTCTTACACGTGTATGGGGGGGGAATACACGTGTTCGATATTTTAAAACTTTTCTTCTTACAATAATCTCAAGATTAGGTTCGAGAAGCAGATCGCTCCGAGTCAAAGTCATCGAGATGGCAGTGATCCCGAAGATACTCTAATCCCAACCCAATCCCGACTATCCCGAGTTGCTTGGATCGATAACTAGCTTATGAATCCTCGGAGGAGAGTTCACTTTGAAACTATCTCTGTTCTAGCTACTTCCTTAATGGTTGGCTTTATACTCGTTTTAAGCTTTGTTAAAAACCTTCACTTTATGAAATAGTGATTAGGAACTTCAGCGATTGATTCCAACCGAATATCGATAAAAGTAGCTTTCAAAAATCAGTCAATGCAAATGATAAGCAAAGATAAGGAAAGCAATAAAGAACCCAAGTTTATAGTGGTTCGAGACTCAAGCTCCTCGCCCACTCTCTCCGACTCTTTAGAAATTCACTATCAACTTCTCGAGCTTTGTAGTTTACTTACTCAACTTCGCCCTGAGTTTTTCGACTACTACTCCGTGACTTACTCAACCCGACCTTGAGTTTTCTTCTCTACCTCCGTAGTTTACTTACTCAATCACACACAAGCGTTCGACTTTACCTCAAAGCTTACTAACTTCTCCTCTAGAGTTTTTTCGACTACTCCGCGTAGTTTACTAACTCTTTACAACTCTACTCACCAACAAACACACTCCAACTACCTTCTCAAGGGTTTGGGGTTTCTTGGTTGGTTTCCAACTAGGATGAGATATCCTTTACAATGAAGCACAATGCAAAAGGTTAGGATATCTCGACTAAGCTTTGATAAATCTTATCGAGCTAGGCTTAGTAAAAGTGAGCTCTCTTCAATATAGAAGCACTTGGGAAATTCAAGGTATTTTGAGTGCTTTACTTTTTACAAGAATAAGTTCGAGCTCTTGAGTTATGAATAAATTTCCCGTCACCTTACAATGTAGAGGGTCACCATTATTTATAGGCATACACCAAGGTTACTCTTGAAAACTATCCGTTGGAGAGATAGCTTCATGAGTTCCCTCTTATGGTGTGTGAAACGGCTATATTTAGGGTCCTAAACTCCTTAACACTTTCTAGGGCAATAGTCTTTCATGTAAACTTCACTTTTTGCACAACTTTCGTACATCGACATCTTTTTTTTTTTCCTTTGGGTAATATTTATGGTAATGAACGTCTTCCTCTTTTTGACTTTTTGTCTTGATTAAAGGTAACACCTTCATGTCAAAACTCTCGAGTTTGATATAACCTTAACAACACTTGACTTAGTTCCTTTTGTCTCGCATTTGAATGTCTTGGCAATATCTATCTTTCTAAGGCATCACGTTTCTCTCGAATCCTTCAGATAGATATATTGAAACATTAGGGTTCATCTTCTTTTAGTACATTCTTTTCTTAGGATTCTTGATCTTGATTTCTCGGTCTTGATCTTGCGTCTTGATCTTCATGAGTCTTTAGGTTTATCTTTGGCCGATATATTAAGTCTTCATCTTGAGTCTTGAGTTCTCGGCCTTCTTCGAAGTCTTTAGATACTTCAGTTTACATCTTTGAAACTTCAGTTTCTTTTATACTTGAAGTCTTCGAACCTATCCCGAACTATATCAAGCGACTATACATTTTGCGATAACATCCTCAATACTCTAATAATCAATCTCGACTAACTAAAGATCATTCAACATGTCATACTTAGGGGGTTTTGGGATCTTAATCAAAATCATATAATCTTTTATTAAATTCATCTCCCAACAATTTCCCTTTTTTTGATGCCAAAACCTATCTTGTTTACAAACCAAAAAAAAATAACTTATACTCGTGTTTTAGGTTTATCCTATTACAAGATTGGTTGTCTCCCAACTATTTCTTAGATCAGAGAATCTCCCAACAATTTCAGAGTTTCTCAACAGTTTAATCATATCTCAAATTTCTTCAGTAATGAATCTCTTTAACTAGTTCATTACCAAATACTTAAACAATTTCCTCTTATCAAAGATATAATCGGTTTAGAGACATTCATTCAAAGATATCAAAATAAAGACATGTAAATAAGATAATGAGATATTATCTTTTGAGCATAATGATAAATCTTCATTGATGATAAGTATACCTTTTATTACAATGAATTTATCAAACAAAATCAAAAAGAAAAATTTAAAGATTACGAGTCTTCGAGTTCTTCCCAGCAGAAATTTTCCACTTCATCACCGGTACCTCCAAGTTGAACATTCAAAAAAATCTTTTCTTCAATCCCGGCTGTTCCTCGTTAATCCCAACCGACCAAAGATAAATTTCTTGCGTAATGGCCTTCTCATTTACCAAGCCATTACCAAGTCTTGGAGGAGGATAGGAATATGAATCGTGGGCTACTATCCGTACTCCACCTTCATCCGCAAGGTTAATCCAAATTTTGAGATACTTTGGATAGAAGGTTAAAAGATATTCAATAAAACTTCGTTTTGATCCCAGCCATTTTCCATTCCCCGAAACATCGTGAAAAACTTCCCAAAGTTTAATCCATTTATCAACGTGGGGCCACTTCAGAGAAAATCTCCCAAAATCACTCCTTCGCTTATGCATCTTCTTTTCGATCACTGAAATTTCTTTTTGGAGTGTCTTGAGCATCAATTTTCTTGGTTGAGATCTAAAAAGATTGGCTTATTACGTTTGCTTCATTGAACAACAAAAATTTTTTTCATTCAAAAGCCAGCAGAAGGGTTTGTTCCACCTAAAACCTCAAGCATGGTTTGCTCGAAAACTTCAGTGTAGATGGGCTTCTCCACTTGAGCAAATTTCAATTTCTCAGTAGCCCGATTTCTTTTAAGGCTTTGGCAGATTGTACATTTCAACATCTTTTTCGAATTTCTTTTCCAAAGGTACGTGCCATGAACTTCCCGAGGTCTTCACCTTCATTTTCCCCTTCTTGAAATTTGGAAGAAGTTAGAGAGAGTCGGTCCAAAATGGATTCTCCTCGCTAACTAATCTTACTCATTTTCCATTCTCCGATGTGGTTCTTAACGCAATTCTTCGAATATGTGGGCAACCGCCGTAGAGTGCATCTTTAAGCATCTCTGTTTGAGTTTCATTTCCTCAACAAAAAAAAAAACCTCATTTTTCTTTGCTATTTCACCTCTAGAAATTGATCGATTCTGGTAAGATTTCAAATTGAATGTCAAAGGAGGTCATCCGACAGTTTTGTATTTGCAGGTCCGAATTGGCCAACGCTTCCATCCGAGCAATTTTGATCGTCATTGGCTCAATCTTCTCAAGATTTTCCATTACGGAGTGAGATCAATCTCAATGAAAAACCATGCTACATTCTTTGTTTGATCATCCTGAAGTTCCAATTCATCCCGATTCAATTGAGCCTCGATCTTTTTTATCGAGACAATTGAGAATTAAAGATAGTACTTTTCGATTTGGCATATTTGTCAATAGTGCCAAAGGTAAGCAAAAGGTTGATCAAATTAACATAAGTCTCTTTTTCCATTTGAGATTGATCCTCGGCATCTCCCCTGTTGGTCCCCATCTCCATCTTTGGATTTGTCTCCGGCCGCTTTCGGGGCACCAAATCTCTTTTCGCCTAGCTTCCTCCGAACCAATCAAAATTGGAATTTTTTCATCCTGAAGCTTTGTCATTCAACCCCCGAGAAGTCGGTTAGGAAGGTTGTCTCTCATTCCACAAATCAAAATGTCAAGCATCTCGGGAAAAGTCCGATTGAGGATATATCTCGTAGGAATCAAGAAAACATCTTGCAGATTCTCGTATCGGTCATGAACCGTTCCCTTTCCATTCGCTCAATTTAAATATTTTGCTCCCCAGCCTCATTAGTGTCAATTACGGTGGGTGGCATATCCTCGGTTTGAGTCCGAAATGCATGATTTCTTCGAACTCGAAATGTAGAATTAGGTATCTCTCGAGGTCGTATTTGTCTTGAGTGATGTCTTCGAAACACATTCCTCAATCCTGTCTGGAGATAACAGCCAACACTTGTAATGGCGAACTTTGAGCGATTTTGTCTTCAAAGTTGTATCTCCCGTCAACTGCTCATTAAACCACCAATCTTCTTTTTTGGAGCAAGATTCTTTTGTTTCATCATTTTTTGCTCCTTGCTCCATTTTTGCCTCCAATTAACCTTCCCCCGGTTTGTTGGGTCTTTTTCTTATTACCTTCTTTTCTCTTTTCCCTCGAATGGCAACGCTTCTTCACAAAGAAATGGGTTTGAAGAGAATTTTGGTTTTAGGGAATGGGGTTGAATTGGCGAAGATACCCTCCTTCTTTGGCACATCTCCAAAATATAAGCAATTTTGGTGGCATGGTGGATCTTGCCTTTCATCATGATTGTCCCATTGACCCTTTTTATGACCTTGTCTTGCTCCTTCACTAATTTCAAAGCCGGTTTGAAGTCGGTGGTAGGAGATGCCTCGATCGCAAACCATCAATCAAGTTTGGGGTACTAATCAGCTCAAAACTCCCCGGAGACTCATGATCCACTTGCTCACAATATCCATCAAGACACGATATTGTGACTTTTTAGATGCCTCTTATTCAATGTCGCCTCAAATTTCAAGATTTTCAAAGAATCCTATCAAGGTACTCTTGCTCTCTACAAATATACATCGCAGATCCTTTCCTCTATCACGTAATTCAAACACATCGCTTAGATTTTTCGAATTATGCACAAATCCTCTTAAAATCGACATTTTTTGACGAAAAGCTCTAAATGTGATGTGGTAATCGAAGAATGCATACCATCTTCTTCATCTATTCTCAAATTACGGATGAATTCGATTACCGGCAAACCATTAGATGGGTGAAGTTTAGCTAGTCGGATCATATCAGAGCCTCCTTCATTTGAGTTGTTTGTGTTTTTCGAGTGAGACAACTAACTTCATTGAATGGCTAATTTCTCGAACAAGGTTGGGGCCATTTTAGAGATTGATTTAAGAATTGAAGCTTAGGGTTTGGAGATTTCTTTGGATTTGGGATTAAGGGTTTGATAAAACTTTGGCTTGAATGGCTTAAAGAGGTATATATAGCTTTGAGATCGTGGAGGATCGTTACAAGGTGAGAAACAAATTTGAGATTAATCTCCGATTAATCGGCATACGTATCTGAAAGCGATCTCTCGAAAAGTAAGCCGCCAAAACATCCTCATTGGTCATTAATGTAGCGAGCATTAAATGACCGCTTGACCTTCTTCGAATATGAAACGATCCCGCCCAAAACATTCCTCGGTGTTTTGTATTTATTGCGAATGATTACCGAAACTTGAGCAATAAATGAGTCTGATGAGTCTTTACTTCTTCGCACCAATTTTCCTCTATCGGTCTTCTTTCAATCGATCTTGATAAAATGTCGATAATATCTTGAATCTTGAATGGGTTTAGCATACTAGTCCTTCAAGAAATCTGAGTTCCTTGAGACTCAAGATTTCCATTTTATCCCGAGTTTCTCGAGAGAATTCAAAAACTTCATGCATCCTCAAAAATCTTCAAATTTTCGTTTTTACTCTATACACCGTTCTAACATCCCTAATTCAACCGAAAGTTCCCGAAATCTTGATTCAAATAAAGGTTTAGTCAAGATATCGCCTTTTGCCTATCGGTATGAATTTTCTCCATCCTTATGTCCTTTTTCTCGACATGATCTCCGATGAAGTGATGTCCGATATCCACATGCTTGCATCTAATTGTGTAAATACCGGATTTTGTGAAATAGCAATGGCACTATTGTTGTCACAAAATATTGGTACTTCATTGGCTTCAACTTTATAATCCCTCAATTGTTGTGCGAGCGAAAGAATGCATACGCAGCCTTCCCCGCACCATGTATTCAAAATCCGTTGCTCAAGGTCTATTTCTTTGAAAACCAAGATATCACTTGTTTGACAAGTTCTGTTGTGGACTTCTCAATTCTTTCCATAATCGACATCCGAGTAACCAATTAATTCAAGGTTATCGTCTTGATACCATAATCCTCTATTCACTCGCCCTTAAGATATCTGATCTTTTTGGCGACCTCCATGTGACTAGTCTTAGGATTAGCTTGGTATCTTGCACATATCCCAACAACAAATGTTATATCCGCCTACTTGTCATAGAGCAATGATCCAATGATTCCTCTATAATCGGTATGATTCATTCGATTTGCCTTTTGAATCGAGATTCATCTTGTAGTTAGTATTCATAGGAATCCTAATCGCATTGCAATTTTGTACACCATATTTGACAATCGATCTCTGCAATACTTTGCATGGTTGATGAATATTCATTCCTTTGATTGTTTCACTTGAAGTCCTGTAAAAGAAATTCATCTTCCCATCATCGACATCTCAAACGGTGATGGTTTGAGATCCAAAATGATGTCATCAACATATATCCAACTAGTAAGATCTCTTCCCCATCCTCTATCCCGAACAGTTCTATCAATGCTTTGACAAAAACCATGATCAAGAAGAAACCGAGAAAGAGTATCATACCATGCTCGGGTGCTTGCTTAAGACCATACAAAGCTTTTCCGAGCCTTAAACTTGGTCATT
Source organism: Stenogyne calaminthoides (assembly GCA_037126765.1). Classification (NCBI taxonomy): domain Eukaryota; kingdom Viridiplantae; phylum Streptophyta; class Magnoliopsida; order Lamiales; family Lamiaceae; genus Stenogyne; species Stenogyne calaminthoides. The sequence goes on from JBBCBC010000032.1 coordinate 16,042,560, forward strand.
CTGTTTGAATCCGGAGGTTGTTCTACATAAACCTCTTCTTTAAGCACACCGCTCGTAAAATGCACTTTTCACATCCATTTGATAGATCGTGAACTTCATGTGGGCAAGATATGCAAGAAACAATCTGATGGCTTTAGTCTTTGCAACAGTCTGAAAGGTTTCATCATAATCCAAGCCTTCTTCTTGGGAATAACCTTGTGCAACTAACCTTGCCTTTGTTTCTTACAATGTTGTTGTTTTCATCTCTTTTATTCTTGAAAACCCACTTGGTTCCAATGACATTGTGCCTTTCTCAAATCTATCTACTAGCTCCCATACCTCATTCCTTGAGAATTGATTCAACTCATCTTGCATAGCAGTAATCCAATAAGAATCTTGTAGAGCTTCACCAATCTCAGCAGGTTCTTTCTCTGAAAGGAAGCAGCAGAATAGTGCACTCTCACCATGGAACCTTCTTGTCTTAACACCTTCGCTTAGATCACCTACAACTGATTTGTAGGATGACTATCTAACCATTTCCTTCTTGATGTTCCCCCTTCAATAATATCCTCAACATCTTAAATGTTAGGTTCAGTTAAATCAACAAACTCGAGGGAACAACAGAAAAGGAGAAAGAGAATCATCTTCCTCGTGGAAATTCTATTCGAAACATTGTCGAGACATTTGTTCCCCTTTGTCGATAGATTCGAAATTGCCTCATTGTGACCACATCTTCATTGGCATCACATACCCGAAGTCAGAATCGGTGTCTATTCGGATTGGTCACCTTTGAGTGTTGGTTTTTCCGAGGCTCACCATCCTCGAGTTCCATTCAAACTTCCTTATCTGAGTCCGAGTCACTCCAATCATAGAATGTGACCGACTTTTTCGTGTTCGATGGATGATTTATCTTTCTGTTTGGGAATAATGGTGATCCTCTTAGTCATTTCACCTACATCATGTTCCTATTTCTTCCGAACACAAAAAGATTCATCAAAAACAACATGAGGTGTTTCCTCCACAATAAGAGTCCTACGCTTTGTAAACTCGAAGCTTTATTGATTTGAATATCCTAAGAATATTCCTTCATCGCCTTTACTATCAAAAGTTTTCAACCCGATCTTTACCATTATTGTGTATGAAACACTTGCAACCAAACACACGAAAAAGAAAGAAAAAGAGGCTTCCTTTCATTCCAAAGCTCATAAGGTGTTTTGCCTTGACTCTTGGTCAAAGATGGATCTGTTTCCGAGAGTAGCATGCAAAGTTGATGAAAATCATTCAAAATCTTTTAGAATATCGACCTTCAACTATCATAGTCCTTGAACTTCTTTCGTAGTCCCTATTCTCCTTTCAAAGAACACCATTTACGAATGTTTCATGTGAAATTCCATTCTCTGCATTAATAATCGGATATGATATGATTTATGAATTCGGATTTGTCGGATCGATTTTGACCACACTCGATTTTTTCTCAATAAGCTTTTTCAAGAATCAAATTTTTATCTGAGTCTCTTTCTTCTTGAGTAAGAATATGACCCAAGTATATCTCGAAGTCATCAACTACTACCAATGTGTATTTCCGCCATTAGTGCTTACAAATGTTATAGGACCAAAGAGATACATATGCAAAAGTAAGTATTCTCTCAAGAAAACTTCTACTTTGCTTTTAAATGATGCTTTAGCTTGTTTTCCTTTTGACATGCATCACAAATGTGTTCCTTACTGAACACTTCATTAGGCAACCCTCTCACAAGAGCTAATCTTGCAAGCTTGTTCAGGTTTTTGAAATTTAGGTGATTCATTCTTTTATGCCATAACCAACTGGTATCTGTGGAACTTTTAGCAACTAAACATGTATCTTTAGGAGTTGAACTCCAATCGCCAAAGATACACATTCCCTTTTCTTGTACCATCAGAATATTTTCCTGTGATGTATCATCTTTCACAAAACATAAGTTCTTGGAGAACTCAACATTGAATCCCTTATCACAGAATTGGCTAATTGAAAGCAAATTATGCTTCAATCCAGATACATATGAAACACCATGGATATGAACTGAGTCGATCTCCAAAATTCCATATCCTTCATCTGTCCCTTGGAGTTATCTCCAAAAGTGATCTCAGGGCCTTTTGTTCAACATAGTCCCGAAAGCATCTTCTTGAATCCTGTCATATGTCTTGAGCATCCACCGCAAGATACCATACTTGAAGCTTGTTCATCTCTGCTCATCGATGCCATGTGATCTTTCATCGATTTAGTGCCCTTGTTTTCCCCCCCTTCAATTCTTAGGTACCCATTTTGTGTAGGGTCCTACAAGGTTAGATGTACCTTTCGGAATCCAAATTTGCCTGACAACTCTAATCACTTTAGAGTGGCTAATCTGTCTTCCATAAACATCAACATACACATCTACTACTCTACAGGTGCCTTAGCAACTTTACGTATGTGTGCTAGCTTTAGCATGAACATGGGCTTTTGAATTCTTCTTTGGTTCGGGCCTTTTGTTCGAATGTTTGGGCTTTTGTGCAAAATTCTAAATCTTTGTTGACTCAAATAACCTTTACCTTTTAGGCAAGTGAGGTTCAGTTTATCAGATTGAAATCTGGGTCTTTTAGTGTACTTAGGACTTGGTCTCTTCGGATGAGAATGTCTCTCTGAAGTGTTTCTTATCCAGGATTCCTCCTCGATGGTTCAAAATTCTCAGATTTGCATTCTTAGCTTTGAGGCTTTGAAGTAATTTAAGGTTTTCCAATCGATTGCTCAGGTTTTCTAACCACTCGCGGTTTGGGCTTTCTAACCTCGAATTCAGTTTTTTTGTAGGTCCTTTTCCTTGTCTACAACCTTGGGCATTACTTCACTTTAAGTGTAGGTGCCATTGGTTTTACAAAGATAGTCTTCTTGCTACATGATGCGGCGATTCGGATGACCTTGTGAGGTTCCCCTGGAGTGTATCCCAATCCAGTTTTTTATTGGCAGATCTCTGGTAACTCAATTTCATCTATCACATTAGATGCTTTATTCAATAGAGTTAACTTCTTCAATATCCTCAAGCATGAGAGTTTTATGCTTCTCGAGAGGTCATTGAACTCGGTTACGATTAGTTGAATCTCTTGATGGATTTCTCTAGCTTTTCGGGGGACATTATCAACTTCTCTTTTCTCTCGAGAGTTGTACTTTCGAAACATCCAGTTCATCAATGCTCCCATTAATTGAGAAGTGATCTCGGTTTTGCTAGAGTCTTTTTCCATTTTAGATTTTCAAATTTTCGATTCCTTATTCTCGCTCTTGAGTTCTATTTAGCGATCCTTGCAAAAACAACATAGTCCTTCATCGATTCTCGAAAAGAATCCATCGAAGTTAAAATGATTTTCTTTTGAAGAAAACTCTTGTCTTTTAATGTCACCTCCTCAATGGCCATCGAGATGTCATCACTTTCATAGAATATCTCAAGAAGAGCTTTCCTCCTCGAGTGTTCTTCTAACCATGGCCTTTTTGCTTGAGAACTTCCGTCTCTTATAGTCTTTCTCTTCTCTCCTTAGCACTCAACTCGACAATCATCTTTGGAAGTGACCTTTCTTCCGAATATCCGTTGGCATCATCATCCCGATCATTTTCTTCTTTGGTCTTGGAGTCTTTCTTTTCGGATGAAGATCCTTCAAATTTTCAGTCCTTCTTCTTCTCGGTTGATCTCTCCTCGGGTTTCTTCCGGTACTGTGGTTCCCCTAATAATAGCTTTTGTATTTTCCAAATCTACTATTAAGTCCGGCCAAACCTCCTTGCCATCATAGCTTTATCCTCAAGCTCATCCCCGATGTTTGGCATGAGGGTTCTCGAACTCTAGTTTTACTGTTTTTATCTTTGGCTTTTTAAAGCCACATTCTTACTCGATGAAGAATCATCTTTCTTTCCAAACCTTTTTTGGATTTCTTATCAATTACAAATTCATAGGCTTTCAAATTTCAGAAGACTTGTTGGTATGGCATTGAACTAATGTTCTTGGTGTTTTCAATCACCACCGCATGAATATCCCATTTCTTAGAAAGACCTCTAAGAATTTTCAATGTCACTTCTCTTTGTGGATATCTCTTTTCCAAGTTTTAGATCATTCATGATGCTAGTGAATCGACTTTCAATTTGTCTATTGATTCACCATCATCCATTTCAAAAACCAAACCAAACTTTCCAATTGCCAATTAAAAGTTTGTTTTCTTTTTATATGATATGTGCCTTGGCACATACAATAAATAAGTGTATCCCATATTTCCTTAGCAATATTATGCTGAGAGATCATTCCCATCACACCATCATCAATTGTCAGAGTATAGTGTGTCTTTTGCAATGTAGTCTAGATTGACTAACTTTCTCTCCTCAGAGTTAGTTGGTCATCGACTTAGGAAATTTCGCTCTAGGATCAATTCTCTCTTCTTCCTGTAATTCGGATTCACCACAAAGAATTTGAATGGTCCTTGAGAAACCACTCTCCACATACCTCATGTTTGGAATAAGATGAGCCCGCATTCTCGGATCCATAGATCATAGTTCTCTCAATTTTTCCGATCTTTTGAAAAGACAAAATTTCAAAAAAATAAGATCGATTCGGATAGACCACAAGTATTTTTGAAAATAAAACTTTGGTCAACACAAAGAAAGTGGTCAAGTTGAACCACCGCTTCCGATACCACTTTGTTGGTCCCGGAAAACGAGGGTCAAGTTGAACCACCGCTCGATACCACTTGTTGGTCCCGGAAAACAGTCTTACACGTGTATGGGGGAATACACGTTTAATTTTAAAATTTTTTTTCTTCATCGAGGTCAAAAATCCTCAAATTATTACGATTTTCAAAGTTTATCGAGACACCTCGAAGCCGCTTTCAGATATTTCGAGATAATCCCAACCGAATCCAATATCACGAGTTGCTTGGATCGGATAACTAGCTTTCATCAATCCTCGAAGAGAGTTCGCTTTGATAACTATCTTTCTATGATCGTCTTAATGGTCCCTTTAGATTATACTCGCTTTTAAGCTTTTTTAAAAACCTTCCCTTTAAAATAGTGATTAGGATTCACTTATGCAACTTCAAAGGATTGATTCCAAATTATCTGAAAAGTATGCTTTCAAAATCGGTCAATGCAAAAGGAAAAAAGAACACAAATATAGTTTCTTGACTCAAGCTCCTAAAAATCTTCCTAAATTCATATTTCTTATATTCCTCCTACTCCACGTAATTAAACCCGACCTTTTTTTCCATTTACTTACTCAAAACACAAGCGTTTATTTCTTACTAACTTCTAGAGAGTTTTCTCGACTATTTTTACTAACTCTTTATTAACTCTAAGAAACACACTCCAACTTTCTCAAGGGTTTGGGGTTTTCTTGGTTGGTTTCAACTAGGATGAGATATCCTTTACAATGAAGCACAATGCAAAGGGTTAGGATATCTCGACTAAGCTTTGGATAAATCTTATCGAGCTAGGCTTAGTAAAGTGAGCTCTCTTCAATATAGAAGCACTTGGGGAAATTCAAGGTATTTTGAGTGCTTTACTTTTGCAAGAATAAGTTCGAGCTCTTAAATTTCCGTCCACCTTTACAATGTAGAGGGTCACCATTATTTATAGGCATACACCAAGGTTACTCTTGAAAACTATCCGTTGGAGAGATAAATTCGTGAGTTCCTCTTATGGTGTGTGAAACGGCTATATTTAGGGTCCTAAACTCCCTAACACTTTCTAGGGCAATAATCTTTCATGTAGGCCTTCACTTTTTTCTCTACATCCGACATCTTTTTTCAATGGCTTGTCACCGCATCAAGATGGTATGGTTGTCGCCTTCTTCCTTTTTTGACTTTTTGTCTTGCTTAAAGGTAGACACCTTCAATGACTTTTTTGGTTACAAACTCGAGTTTGATATAACCTTAACAACACTTATTAGTTCCTTTTGTCCATTTGAATGTCTTGGCAATATCTATCTTTCTAAGGCATCGCGTTTCTCTCGATTGCATCCTTCGATAGATATATTCAATTGCCTATTCATCTCAAGTAGTACATTCTTGAGTCATAATCTTGATTTCTCGATCTTGATCTTGCGTCTTCAGAGTCTTCTGAGTCTTTAGGTTTATATTGAATATATCCATCTTCATCTTTGATCTTGAGTTCTCGATTTCTTACTAAGTCTTTAGATACTTGAACAAACTTGATTTCTTCGAAAACATATTTGAGTTCTTTATCTTGAGATTTCCCGAACTATATCTGGCGACTATACATTTTGCGATAACATCCCGTACTCTAATAACTGAATCCTGACTCAACTATCAAGATCATTCTGAACATGTCATACTTAGGGGTTTTGGGATCTTAATCAAAATCATATAATCTTTTATTAAATTCATCTCCCAACAGTTTCCAACTAGGGTGAGATATCCTTTTACAATCAAACACAAGTAAAAGGCTAGGATATCTCGAACTAAGCTTTGAATATATCTTAAGTCTAGGCTTAGTAAAAAAGCTCTCTTCAAAGATGAAACACTTGGGAAATTCTTAGGGTTTCGAGTGCTTCACAAGATTGCTTGAATACGAATGAGCTCTGGAGTTGCTTTGATTTCCCGTAACCTTGAGATGTCCAAGGCCTCTGGTATTTATAGGCAACTCTCCAGAAGTCTACCTTTGAAAAACTAACCGTTGGAGAGATAGCATCTAGGGTTTCTTCTTTGGGTAGTTGATGAACGGCTATATTAGGGTTTGAACGCACCCTTGCATGTTTAAGGAAATATCCAGACAAACGGCCAATCACCAATTTCTGTAAACAAGACAAATATCACTGCTGACATTCTTCAGGGAAATGTCGCTTTCAGTGTCAGTAAAGTACGTTGTTTTCGAGACCAACATATTCAATAATACAACTTCATTCTAGACTAGGTAACACCAAAATTCAAAATTTTCTTGCTAATTTTTCCATAATCTTATTTTATAATTGAAATTCATAAATACTTCATTTTATTTAGATTATGATATTATGACAATTATTTGCACCAGGTGATCGAAGATGGGTGCACATTTTCAAGGACGAACAACGAGATAAAAAATAAAAATTAAGTAGACGATGAAACTCCAGGGGTTAGACCTGGTGACCCACCCATTCAACAAAAACTCAAGAATTTACAAGAGAAAATAAAGAAATGCATCTACTGAAATTTCAAGAATCAATTTCCTTGTTACATCTAAAAGATGATTACTAAATGCAATAAAAGCCAGCAGAAGGGTCACTAAATTGTGTCTTGAATCAATACATAAATTGATTCTTGTAATAAGAGCATGGGTAAAATTTATTCTCAATAGGGGTACAAGGACTTGGTTTTCACACAAAAAAAAAAAAGTGTAATTTAAGAAAATTGAATGTCTAAGCAACAGAGGAATTGGTGCACAGGTTCATAAATGGATTTTCATTCCAACAAGAAATGAAATACTGCATCATAAACCATGCTCAGCCGACACTTCTCATCCAATTAATGCCTTTTTTAGTTTGCACTAGGTTTATGCAAAAATTTGACAGACCACTTATGAAATTAAAGAGTAGATCTGCTGTACAAATTTGTATAGATACAAATCAATCAATTTAGGAAGGGTTAGCGGGTCAGATGATCAAAAACGGGTTAAAGCGGGTCAAGGATGTGTTGGATAAAGTGAAATTGAGTCTCAATTGGGATTTGTATGTATACAAATTTGTATCCTAGACTTTGTCGAAATTAAAAAAGTGAAATACACAGTAGTGTAATGGTTACTATTGAAGATAATCAAGGAAAGACTATTTGAATTTTAAATCTTGTAATTATTTATGGTAGTAATTTTATTGTTGTATAATTAAGGCGTGTAATTAGTCTTCCTTATCTCCTCTAATTATGGAGATATTGTTGTATCTTTCTCTATTTAATAAAAGTCCGCCTATCACCACAATTATGGGTGATATTCACTATTCATACAGTAACCTACGCAACCAATTCCACTCTGCTCGATGAACTGTTCCAAATAAACTTGTTGAAGCAAACAACCAAACAAGCATGACATTGAATTCAGAAGTCAGGATTCTCTGTTTAGGGTTCAACCATTTATGAAAAAGCAAAGCCTACAAAGATCACCATTGTCTCCAACTTTAAACACAAAACTTTGATTCAGATGAAACTTTGGAAAATTATTTTTTTAGATCACTATTTTTACAAGCTAGCAAAAATTAAACCACTATCTTTTAAATTGAGCAAATTCAAGCCAAATTTCACCAAATGCAGGCTATATCTTGTTATAGTATAGAGCACTTATAGCTCTAATTGCACAATATTGTAGAAACCTCACTGTACACACTTTAGCTTAGAAATTCAACTAACTACTGAATACGTGAATTAAGTAGTTAGTTAGCGAGATCAACCAATCACATGAGAGATCAATTGTATAAATATTGTTCACAGAACTCATTGCTAATTATCTATGAAATTACAGTTTTAATTTTTGTTAGGTTTTTCAACATGGTATCTCTGAGCCGACGGAAACTGCTCTCATGCTTTCATGGTTGATTTCGTTTCTTCTTCAACAATTCTTTGTTAATCTGTGATTTCTTCTTCGTTTTCTTCAAATTTTCGTCGATTTCTCTATTCTGCTTAAATCATGTCTCCTTCAAATTTCTCTAATCCTTCCAAATTACCTACCTTCATTACTCTTCACATTCGACTTGATCGCCAAAATTTTCAATTCTGGAGGTCACAAGTTCTAGCAACTGTTCGTGCCCATGGTTATGAGGAAATTCTCTTTTGTAATCGCGATTCCGTTCCGGCTGTGGTGGTTTCGGATACAGTTTCCTAGGGTGCGAACGATGAGGTGTTGATGTTGCACCGTAAGGATCAATTCCTTTTGAGTTGGTTACTCATCTCCATCTCTGAGCAAATGCTTGGATACGTGAGTCAATGTACTCATTCATTTGAGGTCTGGAAAGTTTTTTGATGACCTCTTCCGCTCACTATCTCGAGCGCGTGTGATGAATCTTCGGTTTCAATTGCAAACTATGAAGAAAGGAAATTTGTCTATTGATGATTATGTGCTTCAGATGCATGGTTGCAGACGGTTTAAAGGTTGCAGGTCATTGTCTCTCTGATGATGACTTGATTATGTATTTGTTAGGAGGTTTGGGATCAGAATTTGACGCGGTGGTTGTGAACTTGACAACGCGTGGTGAGGCTTTGTCTCTCACTGAAGTGCAGGCTATACTACAAACCTTTGAGATGCGATTGTTACAGAATAGCTCTGCTCAATTTCTACCCTTTCAGATGACTCCTGGTAGTTCTTCTCAGTTGCCTAATGGTAATCCTATGGCAAACATTTCCTCTAAGGATTTCAGAGGAGAAAATTTCAGCAAGTTTAATCACAAGAACAAGTTTCCTAACAAGCCTAAAATCATATGTCAACTGTGTGGAAAAGTAAATCATATTGCAGCGAAATGTTTTAAACTCTTCGACACAAATTTTCCTGGTTTGGAAAATAATCCAACCAGATCTGCTCCTGGACAGGTGTCCTCTGTGCAAGCAAACATTGCTCAGCAATTTCATGGATCACATCAGCCACATCAGCCTTTCTATCATGGATTCACTTCCCAGTCTCACTATCCTGGCTCCACCTCTACTCCCTCTGTTCATAACTCTTACTCTGCTTATGATCTTCCATCTGATATGTCTTATTCTTCTTCTCAGTCTACTCCAGGTTCTGATTGGTTTGTAGACTCTGGAACCACTCATCATGTTACTTCTGGTATTGGAAATCTTCATCTAAAGACACCATATCAAGGTACTTCTAACCTTGTAGTTGATAATGGTCATTCTTTACCTATTGCTCATGTTGGTAAACTGTCTTTTCCAAGCATGAATTATAGTCAGAATGTTAGTTTAAGTAATGTTCTACATGTGCCAGACATTACTAAAAATTTATTGAGTATCTCTCAGTTTTTAAAGGACAATGCTGCTATGATTGAATTCTATTATGATGTTTGCATTGTTAAGGACCTGAGAACGCGTCAAACTCTACTGAGAGGGGTACTTAAAGATGGCCTTTATCATCTTGACTTAGAGCATCTTAATAAAACAAGAGTTTCTGGTGGAATAAGAGCTCAAAATACTTGTCTTATTGATTCAGCTAATAAGGATTTGAATAATGCAATGCTTTGGCATTTTAGACTAGGTCATCCTTGTTTAGCTACTCTTTCATCTGTACTTCGAACACTGAAAGTGTCTGTACCTTCTAATGCTGTTGGGTTTTGTGAGGCTTGTATGTTGGGAAATTAGGGTGCCCGGATCTATTCGAGATTATTTTTAAATACATATTTAAATTAAATAATTAATTACTAACATGAATTAATCCTAAATCAATTTGCGTACACGTAATTCACGTAAATCCTAAACATGCGGAACTAGGAGTTACAGAATTACTAATCTCTTGCAGAGACAACCTTTAAGACGATGGATCAACCCAAAGAGTCTTCCCAAATATATCCCAAAGTCCACGAACGTAACCCGGTGGGAGGATTCACACGAACGATTTTAATGAGAGAAAAATAAAATATTTTGCTACCACCTTTGAGGATTTCTAATATTTCCAACATATGGAATTGCACTTGGGAATGAAGAGCTCATCCCCTATAAATAGGGAGGAGGGGGGGCGGAAATTAGGGTTAGGAAAATAAGGAAGAAAATATTTTCTTGGTCTCCAAGAAATCTTGAATATATCTTCTATATTCTTTTCTCCTTAATTAAATTTTCCATAAAAAATTATTTCCCCTCTTCTTCCTCATATTTTCGAAAATTACAAGATATTAGGAGTCAAGATTTGACTTCTTGAATTTATGGGATAATTATGTATTCCTATGATAATTATCTCTTTCCATAAAATATCTACAAGAAAATCAAGACATTCTTTTCTTCCTAATTAACTACAAAATTTCGAAAATTACAACTTGAAAATATAGCAAGAATATTTTCTTCTCTCTCTCATTAATTGCACTTTATTTTGGGCTATTTGAGGGGCCTTTAGGAGAATTAAGATTGGATCTTCAATTGACTATGAAGCTTTAATATTTTGGGCCAAATATTATTCAAGTCTATTTATATTAATTTATTCCACTATAAAATTAATATTGAACTATCCATCTTAATCCATATTACGATTTCACATATAACATGGCTCCCGGTCATTATTTCCCGCGTTTAAGATTATATTAGTCCATTAATTAATTAAGCCACTGAACAAGCTTTATATTAATTAATATCTTTGTCCTTGGAGTAAAGACAGCTCAACATTATTATCCATACCGGAAATAAATTTCCACTTGTAAGATTTGGTATGATAAAGGATATGAGCCCACCAAGTGGACAAATCAAGCAAGACGTACTTGCACGCGATTCTCCGTATTAAATGTCAACAATTGTCATGTAATTAATAATATTGCCCAAGATATAAGGCATCGAATCGCATTGACTCTCTTCCCATCATAAATCAAAGCAATAGTTATTAATTTCACACGATCTTATTTAAGGGATGGATATTAAGAAATAACGCACCACTGAGGTCTAATTCTTGTATATTCAGTACCAAAAAATTTGTCCTCCTGTAGGTCCTCATTCAACGCACCTAAATGCGCTAGTGTGATCCATTGGTCAAGACAAGCAAATATGGGTCTCACACTTCAACCGTTTATGATGGTTCATTCATCTCCATCTGGGTTGTGAATTTGTACTTAATTATGAGGGCTGTTAATTTGATCTTCAGTGATCGGATATCACCAAATTAACTACAACGTAATACGTATTGTCTTATTGAACGGGTTTGCAGTAAACATATATAACATTCATTCATATTTAATGCAACAATGATTAAATAATTTATTTCAGTAAATAAATAAGAAACTTTAGTTTGGTTATACAAAGTAAAAGCATACTTTTCAGTATAACCCCAACAATCTCCCACTTATACTCAAAGTCTGCTTTTAAGTATACTACATCATGTCTCGTGTTCTATGTGACATCTAATGTCACCCAACACGAACCTAATAATATTTCTCCCACTTATACTCAAAGCAGATTGTCAACGTCCTTGACATCCATTCCTTCCACATGTCTCTCGAATGTACTCTGAGGCAGACCCTTTGTGAATGGATCTGCTAGGTTGTCTCCCGATGCAATCTTAGCCACCTCAATGCCTTCTCTCTTAACGATTTCTCATATGATATGGTATTTTCTTTCAATGTGTTTGCTGGCTTTGTGGGCTCTCGGTTCCCTTGAATTCGCAACTGCTCCGGCGTTGTCACAGTAAACCGTGATTTTGTCGGGCAAATCCGGGACAACGTCCAAGTCCACCAGGAAGTTTTTGAGCCAAACCGCTTCCTTCTAAGCAATGACGTGACGACGGCTTCCATGGTAGAATCAACGATGCATTTACGCTACGCTTCTCCATGTCATGGCTCCTCCCCATGCAAAACACACTACCCGAGGTAGACTTTTCGAGTCAACATCCGATTGGAAATCCGAGTCCGTAACCGGATGGGGATCGATATCGACTTATAAACCAACATTTTGTCCCGTGTCCTTTTCAGGTACTTCAGAATGTTCTTTACTGCAGTCCAATGCTCTTCCTAGGGTTACTTTGATATCTTGCAACCATGCCTTAAAAGCGGATATCCCGGTCTCGTACATACAAAGATTGCATCATACATGAGGCTTCCCAAACGAAAAAACATAAGGGTTGATCTTCATGTCATCTATCTCTTTCTGTGTCTTGGGACACATCTCTTGGGATAGATGGATTCCGTGTATGTAGGGCACAAAGCCTTTCTTAGAATCCTGCATGCTGAAGCTTTTCAAAATAGTATCTATATATGAGGCTTGCGAAAGCCCGATCATTCTTTTCCTGTGATCTCGAGTGATCTTGATCCCTAGGATGTGATCGGCTTCCCCTAAGTCCATCATATCGAACTGTTTTAACAGCCATGCCTTTACATCGGATAACACCTTTACATCGTTTTCGATGAGCAGAATGTCGTCCGTGTATAGTACCAAAAATACTAATGCAGTTCTGTCAGGCTTTTTATAAACTCAACTTTCAAATTCGTTTTGATCGAAACAGTAGGTTTTTATAACTTGATCAAAACACTGATTCCAAGCGCGAGATGCTTGCTTCAGCCCATAAATGGACTTCCTTAGCTTGCAAACCAGATGCTCTTGGCCTTTTTCAATGAAGCCTTCGGGTTGTTGCATATAGATTACTTCGTCCAAGATTTCCATTAAGGAAAGTGTCTTGACGCCCATTTGCCGATCTCAAAATCTAGATGCTTTTCGACAAGAGAATGCGGATGGACTTGACCATGGCTACGGGTGAAAAGGTTTCCTCGTAATCGATCCCTTCTTTCTGAGTGTACCCTTTTGCCAATAGTCTTTCTTTGAAGGTTTCAACCCTTCCGTCCGGTCCCCTTTTTCTCTTGTATACCCATTTGCATCTGATGGGTTTTACCCCATCAAGTGGTTCGACTAGCTCCCACACCTTGTTGTGATCCATTGAACCCATCTCGGCTTCCATTGTTGTTTGCCAGGATTGAGCATCTTTGTCTCGGATCGCCTCGTTGTAGGACCATGGATCTAACTCTTCTGTGGAGATCAAGTCCGAAGACTCTCCTATCCCCAAGAATCTCTCGGGTTGTCTGATAACCCTCCCACTACGATGAGGTTCCGGTTGTGTAGGCGTGACGTTTGGTATATCATTTTGGACAGTTGTCAATGGAGTTGGCCCCCTAAGTTCTTCTAAGGTAATTTCACTTCTAGGCTTTTGACTGTTCATGTAGTCTTCTTCCAAAAATCTAAAGTGGGTACTGATCACCACCTTTTGATCTTCGGACCCATAGAACATGCATCCTTTAGTTCCTTCGGTACCCTATGAATATCCTTAATTCGAACGCATCATCCAATTTAATCGGCTTCCTTGTTCAAGCACCTATGCCTGACACCCCCCTGATCCTAATGTGTAAACGAACCCGGCTTTACCGGCCCACAATTCTCTCGGGGTTTTAGGTACCGATTTGATGACACTAGGTTCGAATATAAGCCGTTGTTTCTAATGTAAAACCCCACAACGATTTTTTGGTAAATCAAGATAACTCATCATTGACCTTACCATTTCTAAAAGTGTTCTATTCCTTCGCTTCTCCCCATTTTGTTGAGGGGGTGCCGGGTCAACAATTTGCAATCCCCACTTCCCATAGGTAGTTCTTCATCATTCAGGTATTCGCCTCCATGATCGATCGTTTAATACTTTTTTCCCTTATGATTCTCTTGCTTGAGCCTTAAATTCTTTGAATTTATCAAAGGTCTCGATTTATGCTTCATTAGGAAAATGTATCCGTAGCGTGAGTAATCATCGATAAACGTAATGAAATACTCGCAATCTAGCTTTTGATTTGCATTGACCACACACATCGGTATGAATGATTTCTAACACTTTAGCTTTAGCTCTAAGCCCTTGGTCTCCAAATGCCCTCTTGGTCATTTTACCTTCCAAAGAACATGATTCACCAAGTCTTAGGTGCCAAAGAAATGTCTCGCTCACGTCACGTCATGTTTCATTTACAAGAAATAGTAGATGTGTTATAAGATGCATTTTGTGAGTGATGTGCACAGTTAATAATATAGAGATTGTTCCTTAAAGTTCCACGACAGATAATCACATTGTTACAAAAAACAGTAACATCTTTATTAAAACGAACAGAATATCCATCGATAAATAACATAGAAATTGAAATAAGGTTTTTCTGAAAAACAGGAACATAAAGAACATCTCTTAAAATTAACGTCTTATCTCCAAAGGACAGGTGCACTTCTTCCACTGCTTTAGTTGCCACTTTCGTAGCATCGCCTAGCGTGATGAGGATCTCACTCTCACTTAGTCGCCTGGTCTTCTTGAAACCCTGCAATGTGAAACATACATGATCAGTGGATCCCGTATCCAATACCCACGAGTGGGTAACATACTCCGCTAAACAAGTTTCAACTACTAGTGAGTGTGAATTACCTTTCTTTCCATTCCTCTTGGGTTTGGAACAGGCCGACCTCTAATGTCTTTTTTCACCGCAGTTGAAGCACTTCCCCTTAGCCGGATTCTTTGCTCCACCATCCCTCTTCAACTTTCATTTGTCTTTGGCAACACTCGAGTTAGCTTGGCTTTCGCTTTTGGGCTTCCTCTTCCTCTTGCCTCCCTTTGGCCTAGAAGAAGAAGAAGGCCCAACTGCCGCTAAGGCTTGACTGCTCTCTCCTAAAATTCCGTCACCGAGACAAGAGCTTGCAACAGATCAGGCAAAGTGAACTTTTGATTATTCATTTGATAATTCAGCCTGAATTGTTCAAAGCTCTTGGGCAGGGAATGGAGTATGAAATCGATCTGGGTCTCGATGTCATATTCAGCTCCAACCACCTCGAGTTTGTTGAGGTGAGCCATCATCTAAAGAACATGTTCCCTTACGGGTGTTCCCTCCACCATTTTCATAGAGAGCATGTCCCTCATGGTGATCTGCCGAGCCACACGGTTCTGATGTTGGAACATCGCTTTAAGATTGACCATGATGTCCGCAGCTGTCTCAACATTTTGGTGTTGGTGTTGCAACACATCTAACATTGAAGCCAAGATGGTACACTTTGCCATTTCGTTAGAACGCTCCCAGTTAGCATATTCTTTCCTAACCATTTTGGTTGACTCGTCAGATGTCTTTTCTGGTTTGGGTGTAGTAAGAACCCAGTTATGGCTTTGTGCAGTGAGGACAATAGTGAGTTTTCGATACCAATCAACAAAGTTTTCTCCAGTGAGGAGGTTATCTTTCAGTATATTGAACAGTGGATTAAAAGGTTCTGACATGATGAACTGAAATAAACATATATTTTGTATCAATATCCAGATCAACACAAAATTAAATCACATAATTCGATCACATGATTCATATTAAAATCTAAAAAAAAAATATGAACATGCATCAGCCAACATCTTAAAACAGATTTAAATGAGCCTCGTGGGAGGGTCATCATTTAAATCACATTCAAGCAGGTTACAAACAAGAACAGTTACAAACATTTAATTTTAAAGAAAATTAATAGTCGGCTCCTACTTGACCAATATAAAATTGACAGGGACTTCGGAGAAGTATATAAATATCAATTTTATACCTAAGTAATAACCATGATTAAATACAGAATTATTACTTCGTTTTGATCGAGCCTCGTGGGAGGGTCATCGTCGCCACTAATAATAATTCACAATCATCCTTTTGAGAATTTATTCATGTCGCCACTAATATCTTTTGACCGTCCCGTAGGGGAATTTCTCCAAAAGATTTCACAAATAAATAAATCATGGAGGTCAAAATTAATTTGTGTCAAAATCAAATTAATTATTAAAACATACTTAGTAATTTTTGAATTTGAGATTTTTCGTTGAGCAATTCTCATGCAAACACATTTAAACAAATTAAATAAAGCACAAGAAAATACAACAGTAATAAATCAAGCAAAGCAGAAAATAAACATATTGGGCACAAATTATCCAACTGTCATGGTTTGATTTTCTTTGATTGATCTTGAAGAAACGTCGTCTTGAATTTCTCCCACTCGTTCGTCTCGAAAAGAACTCCGTCTTGAAACACCACGCCAAGCAGCTCGCAACTGCGATGCCCGCCTGCATCTGGCCGGCCGCTTGGCCGGGTGCCCGTGCTCATGTGCCTAGGGTGCAGCGCACGTCACCCGCGTGCCTGTGTGCTCTCGGCAGCCTCGGCATGCCTCGGCACGCCCGTCGCCCGCCCCTCCGGGCGCCTACGCCCGCGCGCGTTCCCCTGTCTACGCCCTGGTCCGATCCCGCATTGGCACCTAGAGCCTAGGCCCGTGCGTGCGGCATCGTCCGCGCCGCGCGCTTGCCTTCCTTGGCATGTTTTGCGCGGCGCACGTCGCCCACATACGGTTTCGGATCCGTCTTTAACTCCCACTCGTCTCCGTCTTCGTCTCCGATCAGGTTACAATTTATTTAACAAAAAATAAATACCTTAAATCTAGACTAGTCTATTACATTGAACAAATCAAATAGCCTAATCTACTCGTGGATTTTCTCACGAGAAAAATAAATCCGAACGAGTCGAATTAAAAACCATTCATTCATATGCATGAAAATAAAACACATTAAATACCATGACAATTGGATACCTGCAAAATATATCTAGCAATTCTACTATCCAATTTCAATTTAATGTACAACAATTTAAATAACAATTTAAAAAATCAGAGCTCGAAACCAGAGCTCTGATACCAGTTGTTGGGAAATTAGGGTGCCCGGATCTATTCGAGATTATTTTTAAATAAATATTTAAATTAAATAATTAATTACTAACATGAATTAATCCTAAATCAATTCAACATAATAATTAAATAACATGCATACACGTAATTCACGTAAATCCTAAACATGCGGAACTAGGAGTTACGGAATTACTAACCTCTTGCAGAGACAACCTTTGAGACGATGGATCAACCCAAAGAGCCTTCCTAAATATATCCCAAAGTCCACGAACGAAACCCGGTGGGAGGATTCGCACGAACGATTTTAATGAGAGAAAAATAAAATATTTTGCTACCACCTTTGTGGATTTCTAATATTTCCAACACATAGAATTGCATTTGGGAATGAATTGCTCACCCCCTATAAATAGGGAGGAGGGGGGCGAAAATTAGGGTTAGAAAAATAAGGAAGAAAATCTTTTCTTGGTCTCCAAGAAATCTTGAATATATCTTCTATATTATTTTCTCCTTAATTAAATTTTCCATAAAATATTATTTCCCCTCTTCTTCCTCATATTTTCGAAAATTACAAGATATTAGGAGTCAAGATTTGACTTCTTGAATTTATGGGATAATTATGTATTCCTACAATAATTATCTCTTTCCATAAAATATCTACAAGAAAATCAATACAATCTTTTCTTCCTAATTAACTACAAAATTTTGAAAATTACAACTTGGAAATATAGCAAGAATATTTTCTTCTCTCTCTCATTAATTGGACTTTATTTTGTGCTATTTGAGGGGCCTTTAGGAGAATTAAGATTGGACATTCAATGGACTATGAAGCTTTAATATTTTGGGCCAAATATTATTCAAATCCATTAATATTAATTTATTCCACTATAAAATTAATATTGAACTATCCATCTTAACCCATATTACGATTTCACGTATAACATGGCTCCCAGTTATTATTTCCCACGTTTAAGATTATATTAGTCCATTAATTAATTAAGCCATTGAACAAGCTTTATATTAATTAACATCTTTGTCCTTGGAGTAAAGACAGCTCAACATCATTATTCATACCGAAATAAATTTCCACTTGCAAGATTTGGTATGATAAAGGATAAGAGCCCACCAAGGGGAAAAATCAAGCAAGATGTACTTGCACGCGATTCTCCGTATTAAATGTCAGCAATCGTCATGTAATTAATAATATTGCCCAAGATATAAGGTATCGAATCGCATTGACTCTCTTCCCATCATAAATCAAAGCAATAGTTAATAATTTCACACGATCCTATTTAAGGGACGGAGATTAAGAAATAACGCACCACTAGGTCTAATTCTTGTATATTCAGTACCAAAAAATTTCCTACTGTAGGTTCTCATTCAACGCACCTAAATGCGCTAGTGTGATCCCTTGGTCAAGACAAGTCAATCTGGGTCTCACACTTCAACCGTTCATGATGGTTCATTCATTTCCATCTGGGTTGTGAATTTATACTTAATTACAAGGGTTGTTAATTTGATCTTCAGTGATCGGGTATCACCAAATTAACTACAATGTAATACGTACTGTCTTATTGAACGGGTTTGCAATAAACATATATAACATTCATTCATATTTAATGCAACAGTGATTAAATAATTTATTTCAGTAAATAAATAAGAAACTTCAGTTGTGTTATACAAAGTAAAAGCATACTTTTCAGTATAACCCCAACATTGTACTATTGGAAAAATTCATCAAATGTCATTTCCTTCTGTTTCTCATTCAACTACTATGCCTCTTGAGTTAATACACTCAGATGTCTGGGGACCCTCTAATACTATTTCAACTGAGGGTTATAAATACTATGTTATCATGGTGGATGATTATACCAGATTTACATGGATCTATCCTTTGAAATTGAAGTCTGAGGTAGCTCAGGTCATGAGTCAGTTTGTGTTAATGGTTGAAAGATAATTTTCCCAGAAAGTGAAAGCTATTCAATGTGATATGGGAGGAGAGTTTGTAGCTTTGTACAATATGTGTAAATCTCTGGGCATTATTATTAGACACTCATGTCCGTACACCCATCAACAAAATGGACTTGTTGAGAGAAAGCACCAACACATAACAGAAATTGGTCTTGCTTTGCTTGCTAAGAGCTCTTTGCCTATGAAATTTTGGTGGGATTCTTTTCACACTGCTGTCTTTCTCATTAATAGACTTCCCTCTCCCACTCTTCATCATAAATCACCTTTCCAGATGCTTTACACCAAACTCCCAGATTATTCAATGTTCAAGGTCTTTGGTTGTGCTTGCTACCCATATCTGAGACCTTACAATGATTCTAAACTTCAATTCAGATCCTCCAAGTGTATTTTCCTAGGCTACAGTTCTATTCATAAGGGGTATAGATGCTTACATCCTTCTGGGAGAGTGTACATCTCAAGGGCTGTAGTGTTTCATGAAACTGAGTTTCCTTATCTTTCTTTCTCAAATCCTCCTCCTACTCCATCTGTTGACCAACATTGTTCCTCTTCTCATCTGCCTGTCTTACCTCTTCCTACTATCTCAGAAAATACTTTGTCCTCTCCATATTCTTCTTCACGGGTTTATTCCCCTCTTCATCCATCTGATACATCTTCCTCCAGCTCTCCTGAGAGTCATCCTTCTCCACCTCCTCTTCCTATACTTCCTGATCCAAATGGATCTTCTCATTCTGGCCATATTGAATCTGTCTCTCATGTTCCTATTCCACATTTACCATAACCTCAAAATAGTCATTCCATGACCACACGGTCCAAAGCTGGGATTCATAAACCAAAAGTTCTTCATGTTACCTCTTCTTCCCTTTCTTTGGAACCTGATACGGTGTCACAAGCCCTGTCCATTCCTGAGTGGAAATTAACTATGCAGCAGGAGTTTGATGCCCTTATCATGAATGATACTTGGACTTTGGTGCCATGGTCTCAAAATATGAATTTGATCTCTACAAAGTGGATTTTTAGAGTCAAACAGAAGAAAGATGGGACTTTTGATAGATACAAGGCAAGACTTGTTGCTCGCGGGTTTCAACAAAATGCGGGTATTGACTATTTTCATATATATAGTCCAGTCATTAAGCCTACTACACTTCGCATTAAGTTTGGTTGTCTCAAAGGGGTGGAGTGTTCAGCAAATTGACATTAACAATGCGTTTCTCCATGGGGATCTCAAGGAGGTTGTGTATATTGAGCAGCCGAAGGGGTTTCGTTTTCCCACACATCCTAACTATGTTTGCAAATTAAACAAGGCTTTGTATGGGTTGAAGCAAGCTCCGAAAGCATGGTATGATACCTTGAGGAATTATCTCATTTTGTATAGTTTTGTGCATTCCACTTCGGATCATTACTTGTTTCACATGAGGAAAAATGGTTGTGTTATTACTGGTTTATGTCGACGATATATTGATCACGGGGGATAATCCCATTACGGTTCAACAAATTATTGATGATCTGCATTCCAAGTTTTCTTTGAAGCACTTGGGTGAAGTTAATTACTTCTTGGGAATAGAGGCTCACACCACCTCCAACTTCATTAAACTCACTCAGTCCAAGTATGCAAAGGACCTTCTGATTCGTACTCAGCTTGATTCTTGAACCTAGTCCTACTCCTTCTTGTGCTAGCTTGAAACTTTCCCGAAGTGACTCATCGCTCTTCCATGATCCTACTCTCTTCTGCAGCGTTGTGGGGGCTTTACAATACCTCACACTCACTCGTCCTGATATTTCTTTTTCTGTCAATAAACTAAGTCAATTCCTTCAAGCACCTATGGACAACCATTGGAAAGCATGCAAGCGAGTTCTTCGTTATATCAAAGGTACCTTAGATTTTGGTGTTTGTTTTACTCTTGTTTCTAATTTTTGTCTTCAAGGGTATGCAGATGCGGACTTTGCAGCTGGTTTAGATGATCGTCGTAGCACGTCTGGTTTTTGTATAAAGCTTGGGAATAACTTGTTATCATGGTGTTCTAGGAAACAGTCTGTTGTGGCCCGTAGCAGTACAGAGGCAGAGTATCGCTCTTTGGCTCTTGCTACCACGGATCTGCTGTGGATTACATCTCTGTTTTGTGAGCTTGGTCTCCCACTTTCGAAGTCTTCTGTTTTGTGGTGTGATAATCAAGGTGCCATCACTCTTGCATTCAGTCCGGCCTTTCATTCACGCACGAAGCATGTGGAAATTGATGTGCATTTTCTCCGTGAGAAAGTTCAATCTAATGTCCTTGACATTCGATATGTCCCCACCGAGGATCAACCTGCAGATGTTCTCACAAAGTCTTTGTCTCCTACTCGCTTTCAGAAACTGTGTTCTCAACTAAGCCTTCTTGCTGATAGATAGTTCCATTTGCAAGGTAGCATGTTATAGTATATAGCACTTATAGCTCTAATTGCACAATATTGTAGAAACCTCACTGTACACACTTTAGCTTAGAAATTCAGCTAACGACTGAATACGTGAATTAAGTAGTTAGTTAGCGAGATCAACCAATCACATGAGAGATCAATTGTATAAATATTGTTCACAGAACTCATTGCTAATTATCTATGAAATTACAGTTTTAATTTTTGTTAGGTTTTTCAACATATCTCACAGGAGGGCTCAAATCGGGACTGGTTTTTGTTCAAGGCTTTTTTAATTCAAATTTTTTTATCAAACTTTTTTAATTCAATTGATATTATTTGTCTGGAGAATTGGAAGCTAATACTTATTATGGGGCGAGGCTTTTCCTGAAGTTTCATGCAAATTATCGAAAGGAAAAAGCCCTGTTTATTGAAAGGCTAGAATGAAACAAAAAAAATGTATCAAATCCTAACTAAAATCTGTAATCAACTATACTAGTTTTAGAATAAGAAGAAACTTGTTGTGGCAACAAGTAGTTCGGTTGGATCAATCACAAAAGTAATCATAAAAAATGAAAATCATAATTTGGAGTCACAACTTGTGATGTTCCAATGGTAAAATTCAATTAAAATTAACAAACTCCGCAAAATAAGCTACCAACGTCTCACAATCAAATAACCAATAATAGAAATACGTAAAAATAGAGGAATTTAACTTATAACAAAACATTAAATGCCAGCATTGCCGTGACCGCCATGGATGTAGATAACCTGAAGAGATTCCATATTAGATAACTACGCACTCAATTTATCGATGGTGAAGGAAAGATACTCACGTAATCACTCAATATATGATGAACACTCCTATATCCGCTCACGATTCACCAGTAGATATCTGTAAATTAGACAATATGAATATGAGCACAATAAAGAAGATGAATAAATCGATAGCTAAAGCTTGAGGATATACCTCACACACAACACACGTTTTCTGTCAATCCCCTTGCTTAACTATATTGTTGCGGATGAAGGAGCACTACCAGTGTGTCAGGAAGTACGAACAATCTATGGTGACCATTGATCTAACATACAGATGGACGACGATCTGGGCTAGTTGAACGAGAAGGAAGATGAGCAGCAACAGGAAGGAAGGCCGAAGTAAAAAGAGTAAAATGGGCCCAATAGGCATAAGAGGCCCAATGATTTATTGACCCACAATTTCTAACGGTAACTAAGAGAGCAGGGATTTGCAGATGCGACAATACCCCTCTCTCGAAACACAACTTGTCCTCAAGTTGAGATTGAAGGAAACTTCTCCTTCATCACTTCAGCATCCTCCCAAGTGGCGGTTTTAGCAGTGCCATTACTACACTGAATTAGCAACTGGGTCACAGAACGATTTATCTTCTTGATAGTTCGACGAGCTAATACTGTCATAGGTATGACCAATGCTTTCTCTTCATCATTGATTTCTGGTAACTTCTCATGTGGAGTATACTTGTTCTTGATCTTTTTCTTGAGTTGTGACACGTGGAACACTGGGTATAATCGACTCCCCTTTGGGAGTTTGAGCTTGTAAGATACTGCACCAATTTTCTTAATAACCTGATAAGGCCCAAAATACTTCACTGAGAGTTTAGTTTGTCTTCTTAGCTGATCTGGAGCATTTATAAATGGTTTCATCCTCAAATAAACCCAATCTCCCAACTCAAAGTGTCTTTCAGACCTGTGGAGGTCTGCATAATGCTTCATTCTGTCAATGGCAGACTGAAGATTCTCCTTCAACACTTGTATCATCCTTTGTCTTTCCATAAGTAGATCTCCAGCTACCCCTGAATTGCTTTGTAGATAGGGTCCAAAACCGAGTTGTATAGGTTTGTAACCATATAGAGCTTCAAATGGTGTCATCCGGATAGATTGGTGATAGCTAATGTTGTACACCATTCAGCAAGAGGTAGCCAATTTGTCCATTTGTTCGGCTTCAGATGAGTCATACACCTCATATATGTCTCAAGACACCTATTGACTCTTTTACTTTGACCATCAGTCCGTGGATGGTGAGATGTACTCATATGCAACTCCACCCCAGCTAATTTGAATAATGACTTCCAAAATGTACTTTGGAACACTACATCTCTATCACTTATGATAATTTCTGGAAAACCATGTAACTTGTGAATGTGATTTAAGTAGATTTCAGCCAAACCTTCAATTGAGAGCAATAAAGTGATTATATTTAGTCATCCTATCCACAATGACCCAAATAACATTTTTTCCTCCTGGGTTAGGTAGTGCCTCAATAAAGTCCATAGTAACCTGACTCCATGGTCTGTCAGGTACCCCTAGTGGCCGTAATAAACCAGGATAGGGCACACTCTCTTTGTCTTACACTTTCTGAATACTTCACAATCATTGATGAAGTCTTGGAAATCTTGTCTCATCCCTGGCCAGTAGAATAAAGATTTTGCTTTCTAGTAACTAGCCTGTATTCCAGAATGGCCACCAATAGATGCGTTGTGTATTGCTTCTAGAATTCTGGTTTTGATGTCACCATTCTTGCCCACCCAGATTCTTCCCTGGTATCTCAACATACCATCTTTCACAGAAAATTCAGCATCAATATCAGGCAATAAAATAGTTTAAGATAATAGTTGTTGAGTGTTAGAGTCTCCCTCATAGCTTGATATCACTTCTTCCACCCAAGATGACTTGATATGAGTACTTACAGTATTTAAACTTGACTCTTCCTGTGCAGTAGTCTCAAATTGCCTGGAGAGAGCATCAGCAGCTTTATTTTCCTTTCCCTTCTTATACTCAATAGCATAACATGTCCCATCAATTTGATGAGCCATTTATGTTGAAGGATATTACTCAATCTCTGCTCTTTCAAGTGTTTCAAACTAGCATGATCTGTCTTTATGATGAACTTACTTCCATTGAGATAATGATTCCATTTTGTCACTGTTGTCATTAAAGCTAAAAGCTCCTTCTCATATGTTGATAAGGCCTGATTTCTGGGGCATAAACTCTGATTGAAGAATGCAATAGGTTGCCTTTTTTGCATCAAAACTGCCCCAATACCATTTCCACAAGCATCAGTTTCCACCATCATTTTCTTAAGTTTCTCAAATGCTTCTTCTGCTTCTGTGTTCCAATGGAAATTATCCTTCTTGAGTAATTGAGTTAGAGGCTTAGTAATGACCTCATAACTCCTTATGAACCTTTTGTAGTATCCTGTTAATCCCAAGAACCCTCTCAAGGCATTAATGTTTCTGGGGGTTGGCCACTCCACCATGCTCTTAATTTTCTCAGGATCAGTCTTCACTCCCTCCCCTGAAATGATATGTCCCAAGTATTCCACTTGTCTGACCCGAAAAGCACACTTGCTTCTTTTTGCATATAACTGATGTTTCTCAAGAACACTCAGCACCTCAGTCAAGTGTTGCACATGACTCTCAATACAGGGACTGTATATTAGTATATCATCAAAAAATACTAATACAAACTTCCTTATATATTAAGAAAATACCTCATTCATCATGTTTAGAAAAGTGGTTGGGGCATTTGTTAGTCCAAATGGCATCACCTTGAACTTAAACAAGCCATGATGTGTGATGAATGTTGATTTGTATCCATCCTCTTCTTTCAATAGAATTTGAAAGTAACCTTGTGTAAGGTCAATCTTTGAGAATATCTGAGCACCATGTAGCTCAGTTAGGAGATCCTCAATAACAGGCATTGGATATTTGTTTTTGACGGTCTGATCATTGAGTTTCCTGTAGTCAACACAGAATCTCCAAGTGTTGTCCTTCTTTTTGACAAACAAAGATGGGCTTGCAAATGGACTGGAGCTCACTTGAACCTGATCCTGGTCCAAATCTCACTCACCATCTTCTCAATCTCATTCTTAAGAGAATAAGAGTATCTGTGGGCCCTCTGATAGATTGGTTGAGTGTTAGGCTTCAAATTGATTTCATGCTCTACTCTCCTTTTTGGGAGTAGCCCTTTTGGTTCCTTAAAAACTTCTTCAAATTGCTCCAATACTTGTTGAATGGTTTCATTGATTTCTTCTTGTTGAATGTCAACATTGATAGCAAACACTTGAGCTACTAAACTAAAGAATCTCTTTATACCCTTAGAATTTATCATTATTAAGTCTTGCTCACCCTGATTCCCCTTTAGCACCACTTTTTTCTTTCCCTTGATAACTGTGATACTATCCTTCTTGAGGTCAAAAGTGATTGGGTTGTGTTCCCACATCCAATCAGCACCAAGAATCATATCACAACCTCCCAGCTTGATCACTCTCAAGTCAGTTTCAAATGGAACCCCTTGCATTTGCCATTTGAAACTGGTGCACTTGAATTTACTTGTGGTTTTTCCACCATCAGCCACAGTAACAATCCATGGAGTAGTTTCTTCCACCATACAGTTAAGCTCATTAACAGTATTTAAGTCAAGAAAACTATTGGTGCTTCCACTGTCAATTAAGATGTTGAGCTTCCTCTTACCAACATTGCCAATGATTTTAAGAATGCTCTTGGATTTGTTGCTAAGCAGTGCATTGACAGAAATCTCCCCATGAATTTCGTCAAGTTTTTCATCAATCTCACCATGTTCCTCATTCAACCATTCCTCCTCTTCAACTATAATCAGATTGAATTATTTCTTTTTGCAAACATGACCATAGGAATATTTCTCATCACAATGAAAATATAAACTTAAGGCTCTTCTCTTTTGGTATTGTGAGTAATTAATTCTCTTAAAAGGGATGTTAGAATTAGGTACCTCAGTTTTTGGTTCCTTCAGTTGTTGATTGTTGTTAGGGTTCTTCTTTTGTTGGCTGCCATTCCCTGAATACTTGCTGTAACTCGAGTAGCTTGGTTTTGAGTTGATTTTGTTCTTCTTACTCCAGATGTCTAGAGTGTATTCTAGCATTTTTATAGTGTTGATAGCTTAGGTGAGTTCAGTCGGTTTGAACAGCTGCACAGGGACTCTAAGTTCCTCCTTCAACCCTCTTAAGAAACATGAAGTGAGGAATTCCACACTGAGATTTGGGTTTTTTACTCTAACTAGTGACTTAAGCTTATCAAATCGTTCTTGGTAGGTGTTAACATCTTGTGACTACTTAAGTTTGGTGAACTCAATCACCACATCTTCAGTACCTTCCACACTGAGATTTGGGTTTTTTACTCTAACTAGTGACTTAAGCTTATCAAATCGTTCTTGGTAGGTGTTAACATCTTGTGACTACTTAAGTTTGGTGAACTCAATCACCACATCTTCAGTACCTGGGCAGAGAAACCTTCGCAGAATGAATCTTCTAAATTCTTGCCAATCAATTCCATTCCTCCCCTCCATGTACTCCATATACCATGTATCAGCTATGTCCACCATATAATAGCCTGATGATGCACTTTTGCTATTTCCTCCATTGGTATGATTTGGAAGAAACAGTTTGCCTTACGTATCCAATTCTGAGGGCCATCCCCGTTGAATTCTGGAAACTTGAGTCTCACCGTGTGATTGTTGTTCTGTAGGTGGTGGTTTGTATTCTGATTGTGGAATTGATTTCTTATGTGAGGAGGCGTATAGATGTTGCTCCTATTGCTGCTTGCTCCAGACTCATCCATGTGCCCTTTGTCTCTATTGTTAGATGAGGTCTAGTTACAATTGTAATTATTAATGATAATTTAGGGTTCCTATGATAAGAATGTTGTGATATGATGGATTCATGGGGACTGTGCTAACTACTTATGTTTCAATGTTGTGATATATTGTGAGTTCAATCACTTTTTCTTAAAAATAATATAAGGACAAATTTGTAAATTTTTAATTATATTTTTAAATCAATAATTAATTATACGAGTACAATAGAATGACACAGTACGATGGTTAGTGCGATGCAGTACGACACTTAGTACGATACTTAATGCTAGCATGTTATTAAATTTATGCCTTTGGATTTAAATTTAGGCCTTTAGATTTAAAATATAATGTCTCAGATTAACTGATTATTGACACTCAGTACGACACCCCGATTGCTGAAAGAAACACTCTAATTGATTGGTTTAATACTTTTTAGATGATTTACTAATGAAATCTCTACTCTTATATATATATATATATAAAAGTTCACATCTAAGATTAACGGTAGAGACTACTTTTATTTAATAGTATATAATGTTTTCTAAAATATTTCATAATTCTCTACATAAATGAAACATGGGTGTTTCTTACTTCAGTCAGGGTGTCGTACTAACTGACTGACAATAGTCAGTTAATTTGAGTCATTAGATTTAAAATCCAAAGGCTTAAATTTAATGACCTGCAATTTGTTGTATTGTGTGTCGTACTGACCATCATATTACATCGTACTATATGTCGAATTATATCGTACTGTAGTAGTATTATTATAATAAATTAAATAATTTAAAATATACAATTATCAATTTACAAAATTGTCCTTATAAATTCTTTCTTTAAGAAATATATTTAATTTAATAAAAATCATTTCATAAGAACCCTAAATCATCACAGTAATTTAAAATCCATCGGCCACTCAAAAAAATCACTCAAGAATAATCCCTCTTAGTCCTCTACCTTTTTAAATAACAGGTCGTCGTTGCTGCGCCGATCTAGCCTTACCTCATGAGCATAGAAAAACCACAGACCAAGAATTTTCGCTTGCGTGCATCAAATGGCCAGGTAAGTCTCCTTCAGCCGGCGGTAATTCGTTGTTATTCAATTTGTTCTTGATTTATTAAACTGATTAACTGATTCAATATTTGATTTCGATATTCAATTTTTGAAGTCGGTTTTTCACGACTCGGCAAGTAAAAAGAAGAAGATAATATTCAGAGTTTTGTAATTCAGTTTTGCTTGAAATCGTTTTTTCGGTATTCGATTGAATAATCAAATATTTGAATTAGTTTTGTGATTAAATCGTGGCATGACTACGGTTGATTCTATTTCAGTCGTTTAAATTCCTGGTGCAATTCATGTTTACATATTTTTAAACCTAACCTCCTCTCTTATTTCAGTCTCATTCTTCCGGTTTTTTGGGCTTTGGTTTATGTTATAGATTTAGTTTCAGTTCCTTATTTAAATTGGTTTTTATCGGGTTCTTTCTCCGTCGGAATGATAATTACGACGGGATATCAATTTTCATTTTAGTCGAATAGCTTTAATGGTCTCTTAGTCAGTATGCTATTTTTTTCTACTTCTTTGACAACTCCAGACTCCTGCGTAGTTCATACTGGAAAATTCCCAGAATTTTGCAGCATAGCATCCATAAATTTTGGAAATATGGGTGTATAATAATGAGTTAAAGTTTATTATCTCTTTATTACAAGTAAACTAAAGAAAAACTTGGAGGGTGCTGAAAATCTGACTCTTGTGCAAAGGTTAACAGGAAATAAATTAGATAGAAGTGTAGTTTATATTGATAATTTTGTTCTTGACAGTAAGCTAACACCAATGACTTCATAAATGATTAATTACAAAGCTTTTTTCACTACCTGCTATGTGTAAATTAGATGCACGAATCTCTAATGTCCAGACTGTGTCCCTATTCATGATGCAGTGTGTGCGGCCCCGGGTTCAAAAACATTTCAATTGATGGAGATGGACTATATAATTGCCTTTTGCTTCATGAGGAATTTTGAAAAAATAAATAAAGCCTTGCTACCTCATATGATTGAACTCTATGGAATGTTTTGTGCCTTTAGAAGCAATAGGTTTTAAATTCTCTATAATGTAATTACGGATTGGAGCATGTTAATGATTATTAAATTTCTTGATTCTCAGGTTACCAGATATATCAAAAGTGAGAATGAAGATGGTGTACTCACTCAAAGGACAGGTTGAAGAGGGTGTTGCAAAAGATTCAAGTGGAGCTGCAAGCAACAAATCATAAAAATATGAGCTCTCTAAATTCAACATTCTCTGCTCCGTCGCTCATCCCTTGAGTTTTCATGTTTCAAATGCTTGGGTTGCTTTCAAATGTTATGCTTTTTCTAGTTTAATGTAATACTTTGTTGTACTTATACTGGTAATATATTTAAACTTAACTATATATGCATTATTAGGATTTTTGTGGACTTATGAATATTGAATTTATAGATGGGGTATTATTAATGGATTGATTAGATGAATTTAAATTATACTTTGTGTATATGAGGATTGTGGTACTCATGTATTGTGATGTCAATCGGAACACAATAATTATTTGCAGGGATTGTGGTAAACAAGTTTCTTTGGGTAAGAACTCCGAGTTATTTGCCTTTTTCATCTCTCCCTTTTTCATCTACCATCATCTATCAATGTTTATCTTCAAAAAAAATTTACTCAGTTTAGAAATATTAATGCTAAATTAGGCATCTTATAAATGGTCTTTGATTATTTTAGGAGGATTAATTTGACACTGCTCATGTTGTAGCAAGGGTTTTTTTTTTACATTCAGTATGAATTTTGTGCATTTTTGGACGAATTCCCAACTAATATTAGGCATCTGAGAAGTTTATTTTATTGAGTCTGACTATTCTGTTTGATCGGTGCATATGATCTTGCTGCAATCAAGTTTCGCGTTGTTGATGCTGGTTTTTATCCTTGGTTCCTTTTGTTTCCTTCAAATCTTCGCCTTGTGCTCTTCACATCTAACAATTGACTTGGTACTTTTGATGTACGGATTCATAATGACACGCGCTTTGTTATAATGACATTAATTTGTTAATCGTTATTACAGTTTCTAGTGATTACAAACTCTATTTTTATGTTTTCATATACATATTTATGTTCAAAATAATAAAAAACACGAATTCATAGTCATAAGTGTCCATAACATCATGCATTCCATTATAACAATATATATGCCATTATTACAGTTTATAGTGATTCCAAGCCCTTACTTGTGTTGTCACATGTTGTGTTCAATATGGTAAAAAAACGTGAAATCAAGAAAATGACAAATTCATAGTCATAAGTGTTTATAATGATACACACTTCATTATGTTGTCACATACCCTTTTTCATGTTCAAAATATTTAAAAACCACATGAAGGCATGAGAATGGTGAATTTGTAATTGTAAGTAGTAATAACGACAATCGTTCTGTTATAACATCTGTGTCATTAAAATTCTAGTGATTTCAAACTATTATTTTACGTTGTCATATACTTTTTTATGTTCATAATAGTAAAGAACATGAGAATGTAGAAAAATTGTGAATTTATAGTCGTAAGTGGTCATAATGACACGCATGTCGTTATTTTAATTTCAAGTGAAATCGGAAGGCTACTTTTTTCAGGTCCTCAGTTTGCGATTTAAAACATTTTATTGAAAAAAAAAACTATGTTTGAGAGTAAAATCGAGCTTGATTGGGAAGCATTATTCAATTCCATAACTTTTATAATAATGTTACAATGCGAAAAAATTAATGATAGTTCAATTGTTTATTGGCCGATGAATATGTCATATGAATGCACCAAAATCTTTAAAATATGTAAAAAATATGGTGATGAAAGTTATATGATAGTCTTATAGTATAATGAGATTGTTTGTACCCATACTTACACACGTTTCGTTCGAACGTCATACGAGTCATTATTTTGTTTTCTAATATTTTCAAGCCTTTATTTATGTTTTTATCCTCATTTTATAACTTAATCATATTCACACGAGCAAGTGATAGTGAACGAATGATAAATATATAGTCATAAGTGCCCATAACAGTACAAGTTCCGTTATAACGTCATACGAATTGTTATTCAATTTTCTAATATTTTCAAAAAGCTTTTATTTTATGTTTTTATCCACATTTAAAATCTTATTCGTAGTAACAAGAATATGATAATGGACGGATGATGATATAGAGTCATTAGTGTCCATAACAACATGTGTTCCATTATAACGTCATATGAGTCGTTATTCTATTTTTCTAAAATTTTAATGTCTTTATTTATGTTTTTATTCGCATTTTATAAGTAATAAGCTCTTCGCATCATCTAAGCTTATACCCTGCTGCATTTTTTATTTCTAATAACATTGTGTACATTTGCAAACTCCCAAGGATAACGAATTACAAACCGTTCGTTCAAGAAAATTTTGTGCTCATTTTCAAAATAAATGGTGAAAAATGACATTGATTTGTGAACAAGAGAAAAGCCCAACACATAATATCGAGGATGAAAATTTAATCTTCTATATACTCCCATAAGCATTTCATGTGTCTTCCAAATTAGCAAGAAGATCCCTCATTTTAATAACCAACGCTTGGGGTTCTGAATCATGTATACACAATTTTAGTAACCAATGATTCACAACAACTAAAATTATATAAAAACAAGAATACACATACAAACATATGATGAAAATATCATTCCTAGATAACTATTAAAACCAAATGATGAAACAATCAGTGTTGCAACAAAGCTCCTTCAAAATCAGAGTATGAAACATGAATTTTGTCAACAAGAATCACACCTAAAATCCATATAAAAAGGCGACCAAAATCGAATAAACCAACTCAAATAAGAGGTACTTACGTAATTCAATCTCCCAAAACCATCAAACTTCGATTAAATAACATGAATTCATGCACCCTCACTAACTAGGAGTGAGATCGACCCTAAGGCTATTCATAACCCCACAACTATTTGTTTAATATCTCACCTGTGTAGGCGACTCCGTATTTTTCACCAAGCTGCCAATAAGTCTACATTCACAACAACAATTTAAGTGAAACTAATTGATGGGATTAATAGCAAAAAATTGCATAAATATGCATGCACCAAACATCTAAATTATATATGTCCTTACTGAAAATATAATGGAGGTGTGTAAATTGAAAGAGCAAAGACATGTGAATATTTTTAAACGGTTTCATTTCAAAAGAGACATTAAACGGGGTTTTTCTTATGTTATAAGCAGACTACTATAGCTAAAAAGTTTATCTCAGCAAATATAGAATCAGGAGACAAAGAGGGACAACTCAAGTGGTTAGAGCACCACTATATATGCCCAATAGGTCATCAGTTCGAGTCATTTGCCATACCAATAAACAAAAAATTGAAATTAACCCTCAAACTGTAACGAAATATTCCAACTATCAATACTTCAACAAAACAATGTTGAATGTTTTGGCTTTTAGATTTGAAAGTATTTTATCCCCATCGACTTCTATTCACCTAAAAGTTAAGAAAACAAGGGAAATATTATATTCATAAATTAGTAACAAAACTTTGAACGATGAACTTCATGTGAACGTATAAAAAACTACAAGTAACGAGTAGACATGCAATAGTTTTAGCTAGAAGCAGTAGTTCACTACGATTCTGTTTGTTTTGGGCAGTGACATGTATTTAGGAATCAACTTCTATTACAAGTATAACTACATAAGGTAGTATTATAAACCTAAATCTAAGTAGAACTACTAAGTTCTGTAACAAAGTAAATATCTAATTAACTAAAACAACATAATTATAGTTTGCAATACCTAACTTAGATATAATGTGTGAAATGTCAATGAATGGGTCTTAGTAAAAAGAGATAACTATTCTCTATTTTAGCACTTTAGTTGAACCATGTTAGTGTTGGCAGCATTTATAAATTCATGATACTCAATATTTTTTGTATAGTTAGTGTTGACTACAGAAGTGGAGATTCCCGGCGAAGAAGAATCATTGAATATAAATGCTGGAGACGGACGCCCCCAACGAAAGTGGGTTCAAATTCATGATCTGTATAGAAATAACCAAACAAATCCATGTAATCAAATCCGAAAAATAACCAATTGTTATTTAAAATTCCTGAGAAAAGAGAGAAACTTACATGTTGATGAAAGCGCAGTGGTATAGACTCCGCACTGACACACGGAGATAAATTAATAGATGTAAGGAAAAGAAAGAGGGAAGATGATAAAAAATAGGAAAACATAAGGAAAAATATAGAGGAACGTTGAAACAAAAGAGGGTAAAAAACGTGGAACAAGGAGGACGTCGGTAGAAAGAAAAGAGAAAAAAAGTATAGAGAAAGACAGAGACGACACAAATCTAATTTCTTGGACACCTAATGATATACTTCATTCCCTCTTTTATATAGTATAGATAAATATACCCAAATACTTTGAAAGAACTTGAGTTGATCCTCGGAAAGTCCTCAAAGTTCTTTTGTTATCATATGTAATGAAGACAATAACGAAGTCAAAACACACAAGAAAATTGGGATGTAACCACACTGCAGTAGAAACAAGTTGCTCAATTTGCAAACATTTAAAAGCTTTGAACCAAAAGTTGAAGCATGTATGCATCAGAACCAGCCTTAATGTATGTTGCATTGAAACTCAACAAAGCAGTCCTAGTGGAATAATTTACACAAGATAGTAACACTCCCATGGAAAAGATATCATTCTCAATAATTACTATAATTTGGCAACAAGAATTGAATGCCCGTGTTTAACTGTAATTGGACAATCATCCAGCATAAAAAGTAATTAGGTAAGGATTTAAAGTTCAAATATTTTCAATCCAAGATCTCAAATCAATACGCAGAATGAACACCTCACCCCGACAATTTATAAAACAAATTGAATCTACACATAATGCATCATTGGCACTATATTTCAAACTTAATAGAACAACATGAAGATGATTAACAATAAACCAAACTTATGCTTAGGCATTATATCGAACACTTTAACAACATTATATCCTGCCCACATTTACCCTTAAGATATAAGAGTTTTCTTAGGCATTTTGTCAAACAACTAACCTATGATTTTCAGGGACGGTGGAAGACCCATCTCAAGGACTGGCCGGACCTGACTAGGACCATCCTCACCACTCTAATCACTAAACTACTCCATCATTCAAAAACCAAATCAACAGATCAAATTAGATTACAAGTTTGATAAAATCAATCAGGTTAACATTAAAGTAGTGATTTTTATTTACAGACATCAAAGTAAAACGTAAAATTGCAGGTAATACATTTACTTGCAAACAATAATGTAAAATGTAAAATTGTTGCACTTTCAATTCCTCAACTTTTTCATATGAAATCAAGGGATTTGCATGAAACATTTTGTTTCTGAATATAGAATTGTACATGTATATATACAGATAATATAAATTCAATTCGACAAGAGAAAGAAAAAAAGAAGAATTTTTGGACAATTAGATGTAAGCCAACCTTGAATCTGAAATTTGGGAAGTTTTAGCAGGGCTCTTCATGCCCTGACTCAACCAGGTCTTGCAGAGCCTTCGATCGATAGCTTCACTGGTTGAACCTCCAAGCGCTGCTCCTCACCAAAATACCTAAAACGCTGTTAACATAAATTTCGATTTGAACAAGTTTTAATTTTGTACATGACGGGAAGATAGAGAGTTGAATAGGTAGTTCAAGCTTCGTGTCGATAGTCACAAGTTTCAGTCTGAAAATAAGAGAAGCTTCGTGGTCGATAGGCTTTATGGTTGACCTAGTACTCGAGGAGAGAAATATAAGAGCACATAGAGATGAAGAAGACGAGACAAAGCAAAATATGATTTAAAGTACTTCTAATTTGTTTTAAAAAGGATAAAATAGTAAATAACAAAATTACGATTTAAAAAATAATTTAAAAGAATACATTTGTACAACAAGTAACAGGTCAGTATGACAGAGTACGATAACACGTGGCACAATTTTAAGCCCCGACTATTGATAGTCAGTACGACACTCTGACTGCTGTAAGAAACACCCATGAAACATTTAATTACTATTCCAAAATATTGCAAAATCCAAATATACATGTTATATAATATTCCATATAAAAGTGTATTAAATACTTTAGTTATGAAATATTGGGAGAATTTCAATTTATAATTTCATAGGGAAAGAAACTGGACATAAAATCCCCCACAAAAGACTATCAACAATCATCATTATTATCCAATCATCCTTCCAAGAAACCCGCAAATAAGGAGATTAGGCTTAGGTTTCACTTTTAGCGATAAGAAATATGAAACTGATTACTTAATATGAAATCTGCGTTAAGAGAGAAGAGGCTGAGCACACAACCCTTCACACAAAGGCAAGAATCGTGAGGCACTTTTAAAATTGGAAAATAGTGTGAGCTCCGTAAGGCCTTCGATTTGTTTTAGTTTTAAAAAGTACTTTTAGAATTTAATTTTTTTAAGAATATATACGGTACTTTGGAAAAAAAAACACACAGACATGCTTTTAAAAAAAATAACATAGGCAAAGCATTTGCTTTCTTTGCCCTAGAGTATGTCCCTGATTTATACACATGATTTATAATAATATTAAATAAGTAAATACATAAAATGAAACACTAGGTGATTCAAATCGAAAATTAGCATCATTCGCATTGAGAAATTAAGAGAAAATAACCTACAATGGTGCTACTATCTTTGAAACTAATTAATGATTCAATTATTAGTACAAATGAATTAGCTGATAGTATATATTAATCCAGCATTTATAATTTAATATCAGATCTAGTTGCAGCCTCCTTAATAATAGGCTTGCATGCTTGGAGCATCATTATTCAATCAAGTCATGCATTCTTCAATTACAACCTGCAGGATATTATTTAGATATAACTAGATGCATATTCATTAAGCAATAAAATGAAAGAATTGCATCTTATTCGAACTTGTAAAAAGACATGAAATCAATTCATTTATATTAATTTCCCGTCGTAATTATACCTTAACAAGAATCCTCTCCAATATCTAAGGGTGTTTCTGAAGTTGGAGATGGCAATGAATTGGTGATAACTCCTTCTCTAGCATCAATCATCATTGCAATAACTTCTCTCATCGTCGGCCTATTGAGAGGCGACGTGCTCGTACAGAAAAGTGCGATTTTCAGAACTAAAGACATCTCCTCCACTGTCCTTTTCGAGCTAAGATCAATCCGTTGATCAAATATTTCACACGCGGATGAACTCGTCTCCATTTTGTGCATCCATCTTCTCACCCAACTTACGAGATCCCCGCCTTGCTCTAGGGGTTGAACCGGAGATTTTCCGGTAACTAGTTCAAGTAGAACAACTCCAAAGCTGTAGATGTCACACTTCTCTGTCACCTTCATTGTGTAAGCATACTCTGAAACAAATTACACAAAAGAGAAATAAATAACTTCAGATTTTAAAAATTAAATTCAACAAGTTGTTAATTAATGAGTTAATATAGCATTAAAAAGTCACGACATTTTCACGATTGTTGGATTACAACCTAAAATTTGTAACTCAATGCACAAACTATTAAGTTTTACAATTACATCACTTGTCGGACAATAGTCATTTGATATAATTACAACAATTTGAAAGACTGTCAGTGTATCGAATTGTGAATTTTAAAGACAAAGTCTTATGTAAACTAGTTTTACCATTCAACTGGTTTGCACTTTGAGTGCATTTTTAAATAGTATTAGTTGTTTTTATAAAAGGTATTAGTTATTCTACTGTAAAGTAATAGTTAGGTAACAGTAGCATGATAAACCTGTTTTACGCAAGATCGACCCAATTTTCAAAACACATATTGTAATCGAAAAAAACGCGAAAAAGTTTGTAATTCAATCTGCAGTTAAGCCTTAACTAACAAATTACCTGGAGCAATGTATCCATAAGAACCAGCAACAGCAGACATGGATTTGGAGAATGGAAAGTCCATCATCTTTGCCAACCCAAAATCCCCAACATGAGCCTCAAAATACTCATCCAGCAAAATATTGTTCGACTTTATATCCCGATGAATAATCTTAGGCTTACAATCATAATGCAAGTAGCACAATCCCTCGGCCGCGCCCAGACCGATCCTATACCGCGCGTCCCACTCCAACATACGCGCCGTCTCATCCCCATGCAGAGCCTCCCCAAGGCTTCCATTAGCCATATACTCATACAAAATAAGATTACTATCCTGATGGTAACAGAAGCCATACAATTTCACAATATTCTTGTGCCTAATTGAGCCCAGAGTCGATATCTCCGCGCGAAAACTGTTATCCCCACTCCCCCCTTCGCCACGCGACTTTTTTAACTTCTTAACAGCAATCACTTCGCCATCGGCCATAACTGCTTTGTAGACAACCCCACAAGCTCCCTTTCCCACCACAGATGTTTCCACGAAGTTTCCAGTAGCTTCTAGAAGGTCCTGGTACCGGAACCCTTCTTTCGGGAAGTAGTACATGTCCAAATCGTCGTTTGTGATCAGCTGATCTTTGACGTTGGAGCCTCCGGGGCGCCTCATGATCCAACAAACTGCGAGTATGAATGACAGAGAAGTTGTGCCAATGCAGAGTGACACAATGCTGACTATCTTTTCCTTTTGCTTTAACAAACTTCGGTGGGAATCAGAAGACGGGCTGGGAGACGAGTGGCAGCCCGAAACACACAGCCCGTTGTTCCCACCGAAGTTTGTAGCATCCATCTTCTGAAAAGTTGGGGTGTTGGGCACAGCCCCGACTAGGTTATTATTTGAGAGGTTGCACTCGATCAGACTCCTTAACCCACCTATCGCGTTAGGAATCTCGCCACCAAATTCATTGTCATTCAAGTAGAGAAACTCCAACATTTGAAGATTTCCTAAACTGCTTGGAATCAAGCCAGTTAAATTGTTATAACTTATATTCAGAGCAATCTGGAGTGCAGTAAGTTGGCCCAATTCGTCAGGAATGCTGCCCGAAAAGGCGTTTCCGCCCATCTGCAGCTCGGTCAGCCTAACCAGCCCTCCGAAGCTGCCCGGGATTCGCCCGGTCAGCTGATTATCCGAAATCTTCAGCAGCTCTAATTTCACCAGCCTCCCAAATTCATCTGGAACAGAGTTGGTAAACCAGTTGCTGCTAAGATCCAGCCTCTCCAGCTTCAGACATTCGCCTAACTCCCTTGGAACGGCGCCAGAAAGGCGATTAAACGAGCCGTTGAATGCAGCGAGCTTGACAAGTTTCCCTATCTGCGGAGGGATTTCACCGATGAAATGATTGTGTGACAAAAGCAGCCTCTCAATGTTCCTAAAGTTTCCGATTTCTGGAGGAATGAGGCCAGAGAATCGGTTCTGTTGGAGCTCGAGCGCTGAGAGGTTACGAAGCCTCGTGTATTCAACAGAAAGAGTTCCCGTAAGCAGATTGTCTCCCAACATCAGCTGCTCGAGCGACGTGCACGTTTTAAGGCCATGTGGGACGTTCCCAAACAGCTTATTCGAGCCGAGGCTCAGAATGATCAGCTTTTGCGAATGACAAATGTGCGGAGGAATGGTGCCCACAAGGTTATTTTTGGAAATGTTGATGATCGAGATGTTGGTTCTGTATCCGAGACGGGGCGGGATGATTCCGCTGAGACGGTTGTTGAAGAGCTGGAAGTTGTTCAGGAACTGCAGGTTTTGGAACTGCAGGGAATTGAGCCTGTCAAGTTGTTTATCGATAAATCGAGCTTTTTCAACTGCCTCAGCTCTGTTAGCTCCACTGGGATGCCTCCTTGTAAATGGTTTTCGAAAAGATAAAGGAGACGGAGGTTTGGGATACGGCCGAAACTCCTTGGAACGAGCCCCGTTAATCGATTCTCAGAGAGGTCGATTTCAACTGCATTGATGCAGTTTGAT
Organism: Stenogyne calaminthoides; assembly: GCA_037126765.1. NCBI lineage: Eukaryota > Viridiplantae > Streptophyta > Magnoliopsida > Lamiales > Lamiaceae > Stenogyne > Stenogyne calaminthoides. The sequence continues at coordinate 16,081,841 of JBBCBC010000032.1, forward strand.
AACTCACTTGGAATGCTCCCGTTTAGCTGATTTGTGTAAAGATACAGTCTTTGTAACTGTGTTAGTTTCCCTATTTCTTTCGGAATGACTCCTGTTAACAAGTTTCCATTCAGAGCTAAGAGCTCCAAGCTGGTGAAATTTCCAATTTCAGGAGGGATTTCACCGGAAAAAAGATTGTTCCAAAGGATCAAAGATGTGAGAGATTTGATGTTTTGAAGAAAAAATGGAAAAGGGCCGTCTAGTTTGTTTTCTGCTAAGCCTAACATGGTTAGGCTCTCGCAGTTGCTGATGCCGACGGGGAGAGGGCCGGAAAGGTAATTTCGACCGGCTCGGATGATCCTGAGGCTCTTTAGATTGCCGATGGAAGATGGGATTTCTCCGGTTAGGTTGTTGCTGTAAATGACGAGCTCTTCAAGTGAGGCTAGGTTTCCGATTTCAGGTGGGATTTCTCCGAAGAGATAGTTTTCGCATAAGTATAGCGATTTGAGGGACGTGGCGCTGCAGAGTTGGGATGGGAATGACGAATGGAGTCTGTTGGTGCAGAGGTCTAGGACTTGGAGGTTTCGGAAACAGTTGAAACCGGAGGGGATGGAACCGGAGAGGAAGTTTTGGGAAATGTTGAAGGTGTTCAAGAAAGGGAGTTTGCAAATGGATGATGATAAATTGCCGGATAAGTTGAGGCCACTTAGGTGGACCGAGACAACTCTGTAGTCTGGGCTGCAGCTTATGCCGCTCCAGTTGCAAGGAGTAGAATCCGAAAGCTTCCAGTTTTGGAGATTGAGGTGAGGATCCGTGAGGGAGTTTTTCAAGTCTAGGAGGATTTTGCCTTCTTCGTTTAGTGATTGAGTTGATAGTATTATGCAGGTGAATAGTATTGTCAAGTGCAAATTCTTGTGGCCTCCCATTATTGAGATAACAAATGGGACCGAAATTGATTCAAAAAATTACAGGAAACCAAAAAGGAAGAACTACTTACAGAAACAACAGGGGAATTTATGATGGAGATGGAAACTCATGGACAGATGACACCCTACAATCCTACATTGCTGCTTATTAATGGCTGAATTTAGATGTGATTGTGGAAAGAGATGAAAATCAAGAATTGATCATGAACAAAGGAGGAGGTCAAGAAATTGATGCAGAGAAATGGGGTTTTAGATTTGAGCCAATCAAAGTTGAAGATAAATGTGGAAACTTTAAATAAAGGGCAGAAGAAGTGGTAAAAAGGGATAAGACAAAAAGTACGCATCGTGTCACTCAAGTGATTTTTAAATTGATTTTTAAATTGTATTAGTTGTTTTCACTAAACGATATTAATAAATATTAGTTATTTATTTTCATTGAATTAGTGCATTTTTAATTTTTGTTGATTAAATCTTGTATGCATTTAGGTGGGTCGTGCACTTATAGTGCATTTTAGAACCCTGCAACTTGTAATACTTAAAAATGTAATTGTTTACATTGAACCGTGCAACTATTTTTTTATATTAATAATTGCACTGTTCAATGTAAGCAAGTTGTATCTTACAATATTACAAATTGCACGGCTCACTGTTAGCAAGTTGTATCTTTATTAGTTGTTTACGCTGAATATTATTAGTTGATCTGCATTAATTGTTTCACCAAATAATATTATTCCCTCCGTCACATGATTACTGCAACACTTGTTTTGTTTGGACGTCTCAACGTTACTACAACTCTTAAAATATCCACTAAAAGTCAATATCTTCACCTTTAATTACTCATAATATTCCTTCTTTATTACATTCAAACCCAATTTTCAATTTTTTTTTTATTTGCAATCTAATTTTAACGTTGCAGTTTTTTCGAGATGGAGAGTAGTTGTTTTCACTGAAAATTGTACAAAAATTCTCTCTCTCTCTAACCCTGTGAAGATGGTTCAGGAGTGATTGATTGACAAGGCAGGAAGCAGGCATGAAGGTCTTAATCGAAAAGCAAGAGGGAATTAAAGAGTCAACCATTACTTTAATGTGGTGCATGTGAGTATTGTATTGAGTGCTCAATTCTGAACCTCCATCTTTTTTGCTTCTTCTTAGGCTCATCATTTCTTTCTCTATTATTAGTTGAAAAATGGGAATATTGGAACACAAATATGTGTTGCTTTATATTATGTACATATGTATTTGCCGCATCTCCTGGTCGCAACGACAGAGATGGGACGTTCGAATACTAGGATTGCGATCTTTTTTTCATTCTTTTCTCAGCCTAAATTATATGGGATGAGATTTTTTACGAGCCAAGTCTTTTATGCATACATGTGCACCGTACACTCATAGTACATTTTAGAATTATACAATTTGTTATAATGAAAGATTCAATTTATTTATATTAAACCGTGCGACTATTAATATGAAAAAATAGTTATACGATTCAGTGTAAACGAGTTGCATCTTTCAGTATAACAAGTTGCATGGTTCTAAAATGCACTATGAATGCACGGTGGACTTATTATATGCACATGAGATCCACTCTTTTGACAAAATGGTATTCGAAATTCTTGTATACATTAGTTACTATGTGCACTTGTCTTTTTTTATAGTATTACTTGATTTTATTGGATAGTATTAATTATTTTCGGTAAATTGTATTCTTGATTTGAACAACATTAGTAGGTTAGTATTAGTGATTTTTATCGAATAATATCAGTTGACGAAATGAAATAGCTCAAACAGTTGATCATCACTATCTATATTGTGAGATCATGAGTTTGTGTCTTTATTTGCCAAATTTAAAAAAACAAATCAATTATTTCTATTGAATAATATTAATAGTAAACCAAAAATTATTCTTGTTTATTTCCTTTCAACAATTGACTATTCTCTTGTTTTGTTGTTTTGTGTTGGTGATGGGAATTAAAATTTGGTCTAAAAATGTCATGATATCCATGAAGACTATAAGTAGGTGGTGGCTGAGGTTAGTGGATGGCTGAATTGTAGCTTATCTTTCATCTCATCTATGCCTACTTTTTGTGACCTTTGAGTGTTGGGTTTGGCAATCTTGGAAAATGCTATATCACGGCCGGTACAGTTATATATAAATTCAAGATATTTTTATTTTTTTATATTAAAATTTTTCTTTAAGTTGGGCGTGACTCGTGAGTTCAGTTACTTGTAGTAAAGATCAGAACTTTATGAAAATATTGGAAATAGTTTATAATGTTTTATGTTTTTGCATTTAATCACGGAGATTTTACCATTTACAAATGTCAAATGTAAATTATCGAAAAAGAATTTAAGTGATTCAATTGTTAAAAAAAAAAAAACACACTTGCGTGAGACGGTCTCGCGGTGAAACGGTGCATAATATAGGCATTGGTGTTTAACATTTTTGGAGAGATTAGTTTTGATTTATGTTAAATTGTACTCTATCTCATGCATGATATTGTCTCATATGATTTTTTTTTTTTAAATATATGATATATATAACTTTTAATTTTATAAAAATTTTCAAAACCCTCCCATTAATTCTTCATTCTAAAATCACAAACAATAAATAATGCATTTAAGCTTCACAAAATTGTGAATAGGCTAACACTTTGTCCTTTGCAAGGATAGACTTACCAAAGGGACGTAATAATGTACCTTGTTACATTATAAAAATCTGATACCTAGGTTAGAACTTAGAAGCCGTATTGAGATTTAAAAGAATTATGAATTAAAAGCTTCTATAATTTTTTTGGGATCTACTTTCAAAATCAGAAAATTAAATTGAGAATTAGTATTTTTAATTCTTAACACATTTGTAAAATAGTATTTTTTTTTTAATCTCCATCGCGAGCTAGCTCGTCTAAACCCACAACTCGCTTGGGTTGGCTCCGCCTCCCAACCGGCTTACAAAAATTAAAAGGGGATAAATCCATTTTAACAGCTTTAATGATATACACCCAAAAAAGAATCATAAGTTTCTTTACACCTAACCAAAAATTGAAAGAAAAAAAAAGTAGAGGAGCCCCAACTAACTCAAAGAAAAATAAAAGAAAAGTAGTTACATTTCTCTGTGTCATGTTCTCATGTTCCAAATATATTTCACTTCATGAATCTTTAACACATGGACCCAAGATTATGGTGGGCCATTGAATAATATTTTAATTTTCACTTGTCATACATCCACAATATGGAACATGGAGTGGAACACTGAAAGTAGAACAAATGATATTATTCGAAAGAAAAAAACCAGAAAAAGGTTGTGGTTATTAGCACCAACCATTTTAGTAAGTACACCTCCCATTCTATTTTTTTGGGAAAATTTCAATTAGATACAAGTTTTTTTATGCATATCAAATAGGTACAAACATAAACCCCTATTTCATTTTGATACAAAATAGAAGATGCAATACTCTTTATACCCTTACTACTATATCTCCTATCATTTGTACCTTTAATAATAAAAAACGAAAAGCTCTCAAACTCAGCGGTTAGACGATTTCAGAGGATGGCTTGCAGAGTTTTTCCGGCGGACATGTCCCATCCGAGCAACAAACGTACAGTCAAGGCTCGATTACTGAAGTATATTCAAAATTCGAATTTCAAATGGATGAATATCACATTTCTAGGTCCTCCAAGCCATTCCTCAGCAAATTATCACAATGATTCGTATTTTGCCCTAAATCCATCAATTTTTTTTATTGTTGATTTCGCCGATATACAGCAAACTCAAAATCTAAATGGATATCATCTTAAGTGTTGCGTATATGGGAGAGGTTTTTTTAATAACGGTGAACGAAGCTTCCAGCTATCTTGTTGTTTACTCTCAAATTTCCGATAAGTGGCCTGAGCTTAATGATTGTGTTATTCAATTTCATTTCTCAGTAGGTACTATTAAGAATTGTTGTTTGGAATCTGAAAATTACCTGATGAATTTGATTTCGTTGTCTCATATTAACTCTCAAAAAGTTGTAGAGGTTCAAGTCAAAAATTTGGGGGGGATTTCCAATAACAATGGGGTAAATAATGTTACTGTTTCTAAAAATTTTGGGGGGAATCATGGGTATGATAATTATGGAGAAAATTTAGATGATGATATGTCAGGGGGAAATGATGATATGTTTTCAGATAATCATTGTGAAAGTTGTTGGGAAATTAGGGTACCCGGATCTATTTGAGATGATTTTTAAATACATATTTAAATTAAACAAATAATTACTAACATGAATTAATCCTAAATCAATTCAACATAATAATTAAAAAACATGCGTACACATAATTCACGTAAATTCTAAACATGCGGAACTAGGAGTTACGGGATTACTAACCTCTTGTAGAAATAACCTTTTAGACGATGGATCAACCCAAGAGCCTTTCCAAATATATCCCAGCGTCCACGAACATTATCCAGTGGGAGGATTTGCACGAACGATTTTAATGGGAGAGAAATTAAATATTTTGCTACCACCTTTGTGGATTTCTAATATTTCAACACATGGAATTGCACTTGGGAATGAAGAGCTCATCTCCTATAAATAGGGAGGAGGGGCCGAAAATTAGGGTTGGAAAAATAAGGAAGAAAATCTTTTCTTGGTCTCCAAGAAATCTTGAATATATCTTCTATATTCTTTTCTCCTTAATTAAATTTTCCATAAAAAAATATTTCCCCTCTTCTACCTATATATTTCGAAAATTACACTATTATAGGAGTCAAGATTTGACTTCTTGAATTTATGGGATAATTATGTATTCCTACAATAATTATCTTTTTCCATAAAATACATACAAGAAAATCAAGACAATCTTTTCTTCCTTTAATAGACAAAAATTTCAAAAATTACTATTGGAAATATAGCAAGAATATTTTCTTCTCTCTCTCATTAATTGGACTTTATTTTGGGCTATTTGGGAGGCCTTTAGGAGAGTTAAAATTGGACCTTCAATGGACTGTGAAGCTTTAATATTTTGGGCCAAATATTATTCAAGTCCATTAATATTAATTTACTCCACTATAAAATTAACATTGAACTATCCATCTTAACCCATATTACGATTTCACATATAACATGCCTCCCGGTCATTATTTCCCGCGTTTAAGATTATATTAGTCCATTAATTAATTAAGTCACTGAACAAGCTTTATATTAATTAACATCTTTGTCCTTGGAGTAAATACAGCTCAACATTATTATCCATACCGGAAATAAATTTTCGCTTGCAAGATTTGGTATGATAAAGGATATGAGCCCACCAAGGGGACAAATCAAGCAAGACGTACTTGCACGCGATTCTCCGTATTAAATGTCAGCAATAGTCATGTAATTAATAATATTGCCCAATATATAAAGTATCGAATCGCATTGACTCTCTTCCCATCATAAATCAAAGCAATAATTATTAATTTCACACGATCCTATTTAAGGGACAGAGATTAAGAAATAACGCACCACTGAGGTCTAATTCTTGTATATTCAGTACCAAAGAATTTGTCCTCCTGTAGGTCCTCATTCAACGCACCTAAATGCGCTAGTGTGATCCCTTGGTCAAGACAAGTCAATTTGGGTCTCACACTTCAACCGTTCACGATGGTTTGTTCATTTTCATCTGGGTTGTGAATTTGTACTTAGTTACGAGGGCTGTTAATTTGATCTTCAGCGATCGGATATCACCAAGTTAACTACAACGTAATACGTATTGTCTTATTGAACGGGTTTGCAATAAACATATATAACATTCATTCATATTTAATGCAACAGTGATTAAATAATTTATTTCAGTAAATAAATAAGAAACTTTAGTTTGGTTATACAAAGTAAAAACATACTTTTCAGTATAACCCCAACAAATTTTGATATGGAATCTGATAAATCTGGGAAAAGGCCTGAAACACACATTACTTTGCACAATAGACATAATCAGGCCCCCAATGAGATGAATGGAAGTAGATATTCTAGTCCACAGTCAAGCAAGATACCTTTCATATCTGCTCCACTGGGTCAGCCTGAGTAAGGTTTTAACTGAAGCTCGGTCATTCGAAGGTTCGTCTTGATTAGTTCTTGTTGTCCTATCAAATTGAGACCATCACGGTAAAGACGGGTTTTTTAACTATGGGAACACTAAAAAAAATTCTACGAATTCCAATTTCCAGCTTGAATCAGGAAACCCACAGAGACAATTCAAAATAAAAGGATAAATTTTCAATGTACAGTATATATCCAATGTATTAATTAAATTAAAAAATATATATATTATATATTTTTTTAAATATGGTACTGTATATATCCAATGTAACGGTATACCGAAAAATATTTGGGTATATCGGTATATATTCGGTATACCGGTATACCATGACTTTTGAAAATTTATACCGTTACCGTACCGAAAATTCTGGTACGGTACCATACCGTACCGAAAATTCCGGTAAATTCGGTATATTTTCGGTACGGTAAGCAGGTATACCGGTATTTTCGGTAAATTTTCCACCCCTACTTATAACCGTTCATTCATAAATTGTGAACAATACATTGTTAGCTAATTATAATATGAAATCGTTCGTTCATAACCAGCAAACACAATGGTAACAAAAAAAAAAAATAGTGTACGCTAGTGACTAGCGAACTTCCCTAATTATATGAACAAAACAATTTAGGAGGAGTGATGCTTGTGAGGTGCATTTGGATTCAATTTTAATTTGGATGAATTATGAATTCTAAATCTTAAACCCTATACTTTAAACCTAAACCCTAAATCATGAACTTAAACCCTAAACCATGAACTATTCAGGTCGAGTGAACCATGAACCACTCAGGCCGGGTTCGAGTCGGGGTTGGGTCCGGGCCGGGTAAAAAAATTGAAAAAAAAAATCAATTGCAGCAATTCAAAATTGGTGCAAACAGAGCACACAAGTATTTGCCATTTTGGAGACGTTTGGTTGAAAATTCTTCAATATAAATAAAAATGAGAATGAATCTATATTAATTATGGTGGCTAACGAGGATAAAAGATGAACAATGACACTATTTTTTCTCCAAAATGAAATAATCTTTATTTATTTTAATTAAGACCCTTCAATTCAATAATCATCTCTCCATCATATTCCTCTATTTCGGGACCAAAAACTATTTTGTGAGAAAAATTATTTTTATTTTACATTTTCATTAAAAAACTTGAACTAAGCGTCACTTTAGTCTTATCGTTTATTTGTATGGAGTGAACAACAAGAGAATAAACTTAAGATAATTTTTCTTATAATAAGCGAGCGTTCATGATATTTTTTTCTTTAATTGTTAACAAGAAGATTATAATTCTCAAAATGTGGTGTTCTTAATTAGTGATTTTTAATTACTCAAATATTTTTCATAAAATACATATAATAATATAATACTCCTTCCGTCTAAAAATATAGTAGTCTAATTTCATTTTTTATAAAGACCAATAAAATAATATTTATTGTGTTTGAAAATTTTGTATTTTGCCTATAATTAAAGGTTATGATATACTCTTTTTTATTCAACGATAATATTGAAAAAAGAAATTGTATTTCAATATATATACACACATTAAACATACATAAAAAAATTCACTCTGCTGAAAATAAAATGGATTATAATATGAGATAAACAAAACATAAATGTCAGAAGAATTAATAATGTACAAATTTATATTCATTGTAATGTTGCGAATTTGAGTATGCTTTTTTATTTAAAACGAATACCACATTTACCTTTAAAAAAAGAAAAAGAAAAATTGGACTATCGTTTCTTGGACGAAAACAACTCAAAAACTCAAGAGTAAGCTGGAAAACAATCTGTGATAAGAAAAATAAAGGGGGATTGAGGTGAGAGATCTGAACAATTTTAATGCGACACTATTATTGGGAAATGAATTTGGAGGCTCTTAAATGAACCAAAAAAGTTTTTGGGCGAGATTTATTAAATCCAAGTATGAGGGTTTTGGGTCATTCATGGAGAGGGAAAGGAAAGGGGGTGGAATAGAAATAGACTGAAAAGAGGGCAAAACCTTATTGTAAGCAAATAAATTTAATTACACGTGGAAAATCGGACGTTGAAATTCAATTAAATTTATTTAATTAGGAATATAATAATTCCTAAAATAAATAAATAATTGATGATGTAAATTGGGCCTCCAAGATCCAATAAATCGAATTGGACCTCTAAAGTCCAATATTTAATTAAATTGGGCTTCCAAAGTCCAATTAATTAAATTGGGGGTCTAAAGTCCAATAATTAATTACATTGGGTCTCTAAAGTCCAATAATTAATTAAATTGGGCCTCTAAAATCCAATATCGAATTGGGCCTTTAAAGTCCAAATAAATTAAATCAAGCTCAGTCCAAAACTGTGGATCCCATCAGATATTTCTAGAAAGTTCTAAAACCTTTCCGGTCCGTCAGGTCAAGCCCATCAAATCTAGGGCAAATGTCACATTCCACCCCTATAAATAGGGGTCTCATTCCTCTCATTTGACACAACACAAATACTGAATACACAAGAATTCGTAAGTCCTAGCGACCGAGTTTTGTGATTCAAAGTAATTCTTCAAGGCGTTTTTCAAGTTCTTCAAGACGTTCTTCAAGGAAGTCGATTACGAACGATCTTCGATCCAAGATTACGGTGCTAAACCTCTTGGATCCGCGTTCCCCAAGTTGAAGTTCTTCGAGTTCTTCAAGGAAGTTCTTCGTGTCCCTCGGTAGTCCCTCGGTAGTCCCTCGGAAATCAAGCAAGAACGATCTTCGATCCAACATCACGGTACAAAGCCTCTTGGATCCGCGTTCTTCTAAAAAGTCCCTTGGAAGTCCCTCGGAAATCAAGCAAGAACGATCTTCGATCCAACATCACGGTGCTAAGCCTCTTGGATCTGCGTTCTTCTCAAAAGGTCCCGTGTAACGATCTTCGATCTAAGATTACGGTGTTAAGCCTCTTAGATCCGTGTTCTCACTACAAAATCCCGGTCCCTTTTAATCCAAGATTAAGGTGCTAAACCCCTTAGATTAATATTACAAAGTCATGAAGTTCAAGCCACGGATAAGATTCGGCTGCGGATCCGACTCCAAAAATCTTGGAAGAAAGTCAAAGTCAAGATCGAAGAGAGAATCAGAGGATCAAGTTAGAGATTGTACTCGAATTTATATTCAATACAAGAAATTATCTTTGTAATTCCTTTTTCGTGTTTATTCATATATTAAATACGAAAATTTGTGTTTACAATTTTTGGAACGCCCGGTGGGACCATCTCTACCTCTCATCTCTTCTCTTCAAGCTCAAGCCACTACGATGACACCCCTTAAGATCAAGATCATAAGGACTGCTGCGGAATCATCAGAGATGGATTTCGAGAATGTGAATGTCATCACAAGAAGCATGTCGAAGGGTTCGCAATCATTCTGTACTTTTGACAATGATGTGAGTGAATGAAACAACTCAATGTGCTCCACTCCTCGCTCCACCTCAAGCTCATCATCAGACTCCAACATGGCTTTGGTGATGGTAACAGGCACTACGACCGTCGAGGACCTGATAGCACATCTGACTAAAGTCATCAAAGGACTCACGAAGCACATTCAAGGACAAGATGCTCAGATTACCAAGCTCATGAGCAATTCAGATAAGGCAGAGTCAAGTCATTCTAAAGAAAAAGAAGTCGAAGGGAACGAGGAGGACGAAACGTTTGCTGAAGATCAACAAAATGAAGACGATGCATCTATGAAGGACTTACATGTCTCCGCTGATGATCTAGTTTCGGTTGATCAGATAAAACAGATTATACTTGGCACAATCAAGGACAAGTACGAGGAAAGCTCCAAATCGTCTTTCACCTACACCAAGCCATACACTAAGAGAATTGACGGTTTGAAAATGTCGACAGGTTATCAACCTCCCAAATTTCAACAATTTGATAGCAAAGGCAACCCAAAGCAACATATTGCTCACTTTGTGGAGACTTGCAACAATGCTGGTACTTACGGGAATCACTTAGTCAAGCAATTTGTGCGCTCACCGAAAGGAAACACATTTGATTGGTACATTGATTTGGATGCCAACACAATCAATAGTTGGGAGCAGCTGGAGCAAGAATTTTTCAATCGATTCTACAGCACTCGAAGGACAGTTACCATGATCGAGTTGACAAGTGCTCGTTAGTGGAGGGAAGAACCAATGATTGATTACATAAATCGATGGAGGAACCTAAGTCTGAATTGTAAGGATAGATTGTTTGATACTTCAGCAATCGAAATGTGCATTCAAGGAATGTTGTGGAGTCTTCGGTATATCCTCCAAGCTATTCAACCGAAATCTTTTGAAGATTTGGCTACTAAGGCTCACGACATGGAGGTAAGTATAGCCACTAGTGGAGTTGAAAGATCACTATCTGAAGAGTCTCATAAGTTTGAGGATAGTGAAGAAGTCAGAAATGGGGGCAAGCCCTTCGTCAAGGACCCAAACAAAGAATCTATGGCGGTGACTGCTACAACCGTTAAATTCCGTAAAGATGAGAATGATGCAAGTGACAAAGGAAAGAACTTCATGCAAGACAACGGGAAAAGGAGAACATCTTTTAAAGAGTTGCAACGAAAATAGTATCCTTTCTTGGACTCCGATGTTCCGGGCATATTCAACGAATTGCTTAAAGCGAAATTCATCGAGTTGCCAGAAATGAAACGACCAGAAGAAGCTGGGCGGACAGATGACCCTAGATATTGCAAATATCACCGATTGGTAGGGCATCCAATTCAAGACTGTTTTATATTTAAAGAGAAAATCATTTGGCTAGCCGAACAAGGGAAGATTATACTTAAAGATGATAAGACGACTGCGAATGTTCTCACCTTCGAAAATGACAATACTTCGTGTCATGTGGTTAATGGAGAAAACAACGGAGCATGCCAGTCTGACCACGATCATTCTGCAGCTCTAACTTTTACAGACGAAGACTTGCTACTTGGTTCACAACCCCACAATCGACCATTATTCGTAACTGGTTATACTCTGCAGCAAAAGGTGAATCGAATTTTAGTTGACGGGGGCTCAGGGTTGAACATCTTACCTTTGAGAGTGATGAAAAAGTTGGGGATACCAGCAGACGACCTCATGAATAGTCGGTTGATGATCCAAGGGTTCAATCTAGAAGGACAAAGAGCTCTGGGCACAATAGTATTGTATTTACTGATCGATGAGATGCCCTCGATTGTACTCTTCCATGTCATGGATGCACGGACATCATACAAAATTCTCTTAGGGCGTCCATGGTTGCATGACTATGGTGTGATACCCTCGACATTACACCAATGCTTCAAATATCGTGAAGGCAACAACATAAAGACAGTGTTCGGCGATGATAAACCCTTCACCGAGGTTGAATCATACTTCGTTGATGCTAAGTACTTCTTAAAGAGCACGAAGACGAATAAGACCGAGAAAGATTCGTCGAAAGAAATAACCAAGGATGAACAGATTGGGCCTAGCGAAGGAAGTGTACCTCCATCTCGCGCCAAGGACAAACAAATCATTGAAGAAATCAGGGCATTGGAAAAATTGACTCTTCCCTTGACTAAACTTGACACAACGAGACCTTCTTCACAGCCACTGGAAGGATTCACTCGTCCTATTCGAGGAGCTAGGACCGAGCACAGAGACATATCAGAAGCTGTGATGACAGGGTCATATGGTCCTCAAGCCTTTAACCTTCTTGTTAAGGTCGGATATAATTAGCAAGAAAGCTCGACATTGAAAGAGTCACCCCGCCAAACTCCCAAACAATCGGAATATGGAGTCAATACTACTTAGAAAATGTTGAGAAGAAATGGTTTTGCTGCCAAGAGAGCTAAGATTGGCTTAGGGTACACGCCACAAAGTCCAATTCGCATTGCAATCAACAGAGCGAATACAAACTACATCACCGAAGGAGAAGCTTGCTTAATGGAAGATATGTTAGAGGAAGGTGTCGCGGAAATGGAGCGAGTTTCAATCTTCAAAAGGTTGGGATCACTGAATGAGCGTCGAAAATCGAGATTTGTCTTCGAAAGATTGGGGCAGAAATCGAGACCTGTCTTCGAGAGATTAGGGCAGAAAATGGGAACTATCTTCGAGAGATTGGGGCCATTAGATAATCGCCGAGAGTTGGGGTCTGTCTTCAAAAGATTAGGGCCATGTGAAAGAAACGCTCATCGAAAAGTGAGAATTGTCAAATTTTCAAGCACTCGGAGACTTCGGAGCTTGTATCCATCTCGCATGAGGCGAAAAACCACCTTGATTGTATCATGTGGAGAAGAGCTAAAAGGGAAAATGCAATCAATCATCCATACTCAAGACAAGGAAGACGATGAAGAGAGTGTAGCTTCATCTAATTTCGTTGATGCTTATAGCATTCGACATTCAGTGCCTTACAATAGAGAAAAAACTCTACAAAAGGGAGTCACGTGGATTATCAGAAATGGGTACATTACTGGTGTCAACAACATGCAAACAATCCCAATTAGAGGAAGTGATGGTCGGTGAGATCACGTCGTTGATTTCAAGAATCGAGAAGAACACAATGAAGATGTGACAACTGCAAATCACATCACCACATATGAAGATGACACGAACACGAGCTCTATAAACGAGAAATTCCTGAAACGCTACTACGCGTAAATCAAGTCAGTTTGCTCCATAATGCACGAGTCTAAACTGCATGTCACTACTGGTCCGAACGAGTATAAACTGTGTACGACAACCACCAAAGGTAGTTACACGTGGTTAAACTGTTAACTCGCCCCACTAAAGGCATTTTAAGTGGTTAAATTATTAATCCCTACTTTGTCTAAAGTAGTCAAACAATAGTCACTCCTAGCCCACACGAGTATAAACTGTGTACGGCACCCCCCCTCAAATCAAACTATGTCTCCATTGAACTACGTCATGACTTGATTCTCTTTTAAAGAGATACGTAGGCAGTTTAGAAATCCTCTAAGTTTAGTCACGATTCAATTATCTTATTTAAGTTCATAAACTTAATAAGTTATTGAAATAAAAAAGCACGAAGATGAAGGATGAATCCGATCAATTTTATTGATATACATGGAGATTGATTACATAATGCAAAAGAAGAAAAATGAGGTCCTGATTCTATGACTCGTTGGTCCTTCAAATCTTCGGGCGTATATAATTTTCTCAACAGTTGGGAGCCCATTTGATTAAAGATCGGAGCTTGACATCAAAAGTTGTCAAGTTTCATGTCCCGAAAGATGTTGTGGAATTCTTGAAGAAAACCATAATTAAATTTTTTAAAAAAAGCAAGAAAAAATATAAAATAAAATAAAAAAAGAACAAAAAAAAAAAGGGGGCAAGCAGGCGTGAAGTTAATGAGTTGTTAGTCCAATTTTACTATCCTCTGAATAAAATTAATTGGACATTAGCTGGGCTCCCATTAATATGCTAAGCCTAATAATAAGTAGCCCAAATAATAACCCAGGCCCAAAGAAATCCCTTTTCCTCCAATCTACCAACACCAGCCGGCTTCATTCTTGCGCAGAAAACCAGAAACCACCGCCGCCCAAAATTCACGCCACCAAATCTGCCAAATTCGACGCAAACAGCCACTGCCAATCGCCAAATTCGCAGCATAAAGTCGAGCACTGTTTAAAATCACAACAACCAAGATGTCGCCGCCCTTCTGCACCAAAATCGCGCCGCAATCCGCCAGGATCTTAAACAGAAAATCGCCACCTCCGCTGCATTGACGCTGCCAAATCGCTAAAACACAGCACCGCCATCACACGAATCCGCCGCGCCTCAAAGTCAAAGTCGCCGATTCAGAGAGCTCTCCACCGGAAATCACGGATCTAAATCCGCTGTATGCCGTCGCCTGAATCTGATGCCAGAAATCTGCTGCTGCAATTGGTCCCTCGCCGTCGTTCGAATTCTGGCCGAGCCAGGAAATCGCGCTGCATTCGTTCGCTGTGGTCACCCCGCTGGCGTTGAAGTCTACATCGACGTTTGATCTGCGATGCATCGCTCGATTCAGGGCCTGCCCTGAACCAAAATTACACCATCGATTCAGGGCCGAACCAAACTTAAACCATCAAAACAGGGCCTGCCCTGAGTCGAACCAAAACCGTCATCAAAAATTGCATCGCCAGGGCCTGCCCTTAAACGATGGTTTTTGGGACGCCAGCACGCCAAAGGTCGGAAGGTTGAGGAGAGAAGAAGTGGCCGGTGTGTTGAAATTTGGTGATTTCGATGGTGCATCTAATGTCAATTCCTTCATGTCTACAATATTCAAACAAGCAAAAAAAAAAGAAAGAAGAAGAAGAAAATACCTGTAATTGCTCCTGCTTGAGATGGAAAAATTAAAGAGCCCAAGGTCCCTTTATATAGAGTTTGAAATTCTAAGTCGATGAGGATTTGAAATATTTGATATTATGAAAAGATTCATATCTTGTGAGATCTTGGAAAATCGAATCTTGAGATTCATATTTTATAGATTATAACAAAATTTAAAGCAAAAGATATTCAATATCTTTGGATAATATGTATTTTGCATATATATTTATCCATATTCATTAAGTCAATCTTATATGAAAATTTAGACTTACAAATTTATCCAAAAAAAAAATTGCAATTCTTCCACATCGAATTAAATCTCGTGAACAAAGTGCGAGGGGGCATTTGTAAACAAATAAATTTAATTACACGTGGAAAAATGGACGTTGAAATTCAATTAAATTTATTTAATTAGGAATATAAGGTTAATTTCTAAAACGAATAAATAATTGATGATGTAAATTGGGCCTCCAAAGTTCAATAAATCGAATTGGACCTCTAAAGTTCAATATTTAATTAAATTGGGTTTCCAATGTCCAATTAATTAAATTGGGCCTCTAAAGTCCAATAATTAATTAAATTGAGCCTCTAAAATCCAATATCGAATTGGGTCTTTAAAGTCCAAATAAATTAAATCAATCACAGTCCAAAATTGTGGAGTCCATAAGATATTTCTAGAAAGTTCTAGAACCTTCCGGCCCGTCAGGTCAAGCTCGTTAAATCTAGGGCAAAGGTCACATTCCACACCTATAAATAGGGGTCTCATTTCTCTCATTTGACACAACACAAATATTGAATACACAAGAATTCGTAAGTCCTAGCGATCGAGTATTGTGATTCAAAGTAATTCTTCAAGGCGTTTTTCAAGTTCTTCAAGGCGTTCTTCAAGGAAGTCGATTACCAAAGATCTTCGATCCAAGATTACGGTGCTAAACCTCTTGGATCCGCGTTCCCCAAGTTGAAGTTCTTCGAGTTCTTCAAGGAAGTTCTTCGAGTTCTTCGTGTCCCTCGGTAGTCCCTCGGAAGTCCCTCGGAAATCAAGCAAGAACGATCTTCGATCCAACATCACGGTACTAAGCCTCTTGGATCCGCGTTCTTTTAAAAAGTCCCTCGGAAGTCAAGCAAGAACGATTTCGATCCAACATCACAGTGCTAAGCCTCTTGGATCCACGTTCTTCTCAAAAGGTCTCGTGTAACGATCTTCGATCTAAGATTACGGTGCTAAGCCTCTTAGATCCGCGTTCTCACTACAAAGTCCCGGTCCCTTTTAATCCAAGATTAAGGTGTTAAACCCCTTGGATAATATTACAAAGTCAAGAAGTTCAAGCCACGAATAAGATTCGGCTGCGGATCCGACTCCAAAAATCTTGGAAGAAAGTCAAAGTCAAGATCGAAGAGAGAATCAGAGGATCAAGTTAGAGATTGTACTCGAATATTCAATACAAGAAATTATCTTTGTAATTCCTTTTTCGTGTTTATTCATATATTAAATACAAAAATTTGTGTTTACACTTATATTGGGATGGTAGAGTGATATTTGTAAGCTATATTGGGGGGAGTCTGAGGGTGGGGGATTGTCTCGTGAGTTTTCAAAAATTGTTGGAAATGGTGAGGTACGTCTTTTTGGTCGGATAAATAGGCGGGTAATTTTAGTTCGAAAGAGAGGTTTAATCGTCTTTTTAGAATCAGTGTGCACAGGGAGTCAGTGGTTAGTGAGACGGGGGTATGGAAAAATAATGAATGGAAGTGGGAGTTGAAGTGGAGTCGTGAGTTGAGAAAGAGAGAGGAGCCGATATTTAATGAATTGACGGACATTATTAACAGGTACAAGCTGGAGCATGAGAAGGTTGATTCATGGTGTTGGATCCATTCCGCAAATGGCGAGTTCTCAACCAAGATGGCGTACGAAAAGGCTATCTCAACTAGCAATAGCAATAACACTAGTTCTCAGGCTCATCAGACGACATTCAAACTCCTCTGGAAGAGTTGCGTGTTGGGAAAAACGAGGTGCCCAGATCTATTCGAGATGATTATTTAAATACATATTTAAATTAAACAGTTAATTACTAACATGAATTAATCCTAAATCAATTCAACATAATAATAAACAACATGCGTACACATAATTCACGTAAATCCTAAACATGCGGAACTAGGAGTTACGGAATTACTAACCTCTTGATGAATCAAACGGATGAATCAACCCAAGAGTCTTCCCAAATATATCCCCAAAGTCCACGTGCGTTATCCGGTGGGAAGATTTCAACGAATGATTTTAATGGAGAGAGAATAAAATATTTTGCTACCACCTTTGTGGATTTCTAATATTTCCAACACATGGAATTGCATTTGGGAATGAAGAGCTTATCCCCTATAAATAGGGAGGAGGGGGGGACGAAAATTAGGGTGGAAAATAAGGGAGAAAATCTTTTCTTGATCTTCAAGGAATCTTGAATATATCTCATATATTCTTTTCTCTTAAATTAAATTTTCCATAAAAATCTTCTTCCCCTCTTCTACCTCGATATTTTCGAAAATTACAATAAATAAGGAGTCAAGATTTGACTTCTTGAATTTATGGGATAATTATGTATTCCTACAATAATTATCTCTTTCCATAAAATATCTACAAGAAAATCAAGACAATCCTTCCTTCCTTTATTTATACAAATTTTTCAAAAATTATAGCTGGAAAATATAGCAGGAATATTTTCTTCTCTCTCTCATTTAATTGGACTTTATTTTTGGCTATTTGGGGGGCCTTTAGGAGAATTAAGATTGGACCTCCAATGGACTATGAAACTTTAATATTTTGGGCCAAATATTATTCAAGTCCATTAATATTAATTTACTCCACTATAAAATTAACATTGAACTATCCATCTTAACCCATATTACGATTTCACATATAACATGGCTCCCGGTCATTATTTCCCGCGTTTAACATTATCTTAGTCCATTAATTAATTAAGCCACTGAACAAGCTTTATATTAATTAATATCTTTGTCCTTGGAGTAAATACAACTCAACGTTGTTATCCATGCCGGAAATAAATTTTCACTTGCAAGATTTGACATGATAAAGGATATGAGCCCACCAAGGGGACAAATCAAGCAAGATGTACTTGCACGCGATTCTCCGTATTAAATGTCAGCAATCGTCATGTAATCAATAATATTGCCCAAGATATAAGGTATCGAATCGCATTGACTCTCTTCCCATCATAAGTCAAAGCAATAGTTATTAATTTCACACGATCCTATTTAAGGAACAGAGATTAAGAAACAACGCACCACTGAGGTCTAATTCTTGTATATTCAGTACCTAAGAATTTGTCCTCCTATAGGTCCTCATTCAGCGCACCTAAATGCGCTAGTGTGATCTCTTGATCAAAACAGGCCAATCTGGGTCTCACACTTCAACCGTTCATGATGGTTCATTCATTTCCATCTGGGTTGTGAATTTGTACTTAATTACGAGGGCTGTTAATTTGATCTTCAGTGATCGGATATCACCAAATTAACTACAACGTAATACGTACTATCTTATTGAACGGGTTTGCAATAAACATATATAACATTCATTCACATTTAATGCAATGGTGATTAAATGATTTATTTCAGTGAATAAATAAAAAACTTCAGTTTTGTTATACAAAGTAAAAACATACTTTTCAGTATAACCTCAACATTGCGCCCCTCGACGCGTTCAAGCTATTTCATGGAAGATTCTACATCAGAGATTGCCTACAAAAATCAGCTTAAAGCCATGTAATCATAGACGGATCTACATTTACTAGTATGGGGGCACGTGCCCCCACTGATTCTTTTCCTAATGCTGTTTATATATATAAGTTATGTCTTTTTCCTTTGGAAGATATATATACTTATAAGTTAACTAGTAGTATTATGTTATACTCTTAATTCTAATTACAATTTAAACGCATTATTTTATATACATATAAATTATAATTAATATTAGTATTGGTATTAGTTATATATTATTTAAATTATGGACGGAAGATCAATGAATAAATGTTAGTTTTATTGGTATATAGAGGTGAATTCGAGTTCACAAAAAAATTCATCACTATTATGTTTATATATGGGCTATTCATGTTTAAAAAATAAAATATTTTTAAACAGTGATAGTGCATATACAGTGATAGTTGAAGAAATAGAGTTGTATGTGAACTCAAGTTTTTTTTATTTTCTCCATGATATTGCGTATACATAACAATGATAGTTGGAGGAATAGAGTTTCAGTATACGAAAATACATAGATTTCAATTATAATGGGTGTTAGTAGGTAAAACTTCTTACTATATTTATACTTTTTGTGCCCCCGTCATAAAAAATTCCTAGATCCGTTCCTGCCTGTAATGGTGATGTTTTATGCTTGATTTGTGGAGTTGGAGATGAAGATATTCAACATTTACTTTTGGATTGCGATTTCAGCGCCCAGGTATGGTCCGAATTCATAGCTGGTTGCAGATTTCAATCGGTTCAGGTGCATCACTTGCTTCTTATTTCTTTGATCTAGTGCATTGTTAGGAAAAGGTAAAATTAGGAGAATTGTTGCCACTTTTTGGATTGGTGCCAAATTTTGGATAGTGTGGAAGTGTAGAAATGATTTTGTCTTCAATAACACAGTCGCTTCCGTCACAAAGGTATTGGATTAATTCAAAGCTCGGATGTGGTCTTGGTTGTCGACTAAATTACCTAGTGTTAGAAACCATTCTTTTGCGGATTGCCTTGTAGATCCTTTGAAGTGTTGTGAAGTTGTTTTGGCATCACGATAGATATAGATTAGGTATACATGCTACAGGTGGAAAATTAGTTTATTTGTGTAACTGTGTAATTGCTCGTTGATGTACGAGTTGTAATACCCCTTGTATTTCAATTAATACAATTTCTTTGTCTGATAAAAAAAGGAAAGGACAAAAACAGTACGCGGATATATATATATATATTACTGGTATAATTTTGAGAAAGCGTTTAGTCACAGTCTTATACAGTATTAGTATTAGTAGATAGGTAGAAAACGGTTAATAATTCGTAGTAGTCCTTCAAATCTTCAATAGTTGTCATTATAGCATGGGAAGCATTCACCCAACAATTATTATGGCATTCAGATCTTTATTGAAGAAGGGCCCCCTCTAATTAATTATTGCCCCATCAAATCATTAATTACTCAAACCCCATATGTCTTTAGGTTATGTTTGTTGGAGATTTTTTCGATTGAAGGTGGGGGGTTCTTGATTATATCATTCGTTATATTTTGTTTTGGATTTAACATTTAATATTTAAATTTTAAATTTGACCTTTATCTATTTCTAAGAATAATGGATACTCATTTTTATACAACTGATTTTTTTTATTTTTTTTTGAGGAACATTTTTATACAACTGATTTAACACAATGTTTTTCTACAATAATATGGAGTACTAATTGATGGTCCCGGTGGGAAAACCCATTTTGCGCGTGCGGAAGCAAAACGTTTCTGTTCGGTGCATATAAAACAGGGGTGAGGGCAGAGTGATTACAGATTTTTGCGTTTTAAACTCATGTGTTGTGTTATGCTTTATAAGCGAATGCATATGACAAGTATAAACATAAAGCAATAAACAACACAACAATGTATAGTGGTTCGGAGGCTCAAGCTCCTACATCCACTCTCCCTTTTCCTAGGGAAATTCCTTCCAACTAGACTTATCACCCTCTCGGGTTCGCCTCTAGATATTTAAAGAGCTCTCACTCAATCGGACTTATCACCTCCACGGATTGCCTACGATGTTTACCGAAGTTCACACTCCAACGGGACTTATCACCCTCACCGGATTGCCTACCCTCCCTTTCGGGATTGCTAGATGTTTACCGAAGTTCACACTCACCTACAAACTTAACCGAATCGATTTGGGTAAGGTTTGTTTGGTTTTTCAACTAGGTTGAGATTTTCCCTTACATTTGTTTAGCCTCAATGCTAAGGTTGGGAAAATCTCTCTAAGCTTAGGATACATCGTGGGTTGCTTAGATTGAGTTCTAGAACACTCTTGAATATATGCGTGTATTTCTTGCTCTGTGTTCTAGGGTGGGAATGCTTGATGATTTGACTTGATGGATGTTTCACACATTTTTCCACACGAATTATGAAGGAAGATCTTGTATTTTATAGTGTGGATTTGAATGTTACCGTTGGATGGAGTCACATTCAAATCCATACTATTTTGTAGCTTCTTGCAGCTTTTCCAGGCTGGTTGTCTTCCTCTCATTGGTCCACGTCACGATTCTAATCGGCTATATTCCTCGATTCCTCGCCTTGAATCATTCAGATTCTCTCGAGTCTCAGTGGTGTCTTCGGTTCATCCGAGCCTTCAGTCAATCTCGAGCCTTCACCGACTTCTCTTCACGGACCTTGTCCGATCAGCATATCGACACTCAGCCGACCGAGTTCTTTCTTCTTTTCGACATCCCGACCTCAGTCACTAAGATCTTTCAGTAACTGATCATCGCCAGCGTTTCCGATTCTCGCGAATATGACTTCGTATGACTTCTCTTGATGATTCTTTCCGATCCGTATGCAGATTTCGTGTTTTCGATATCCGATTTCTTTCACCGATCCGATCGACTCGTGATCGATCAAGATAGCATCAGTCAAGATATCGGATATATCTGATCGATTTGTACATCAAAGTTAGCATATTAGGTTAGCATATCATTTAGCACATCCGATCTCAATCACGTCGATCTTGATCATCCTTTCTCATCTTCAAATCTGATCTCGATCACGTCGATCTCGTCCGGTCTCATCTTCTTCCGATCCGCAACTTTCTCTTGATCTTACGTCAGTTTCTTTTCGATCGATTATGCTTTGTCTTCGATCACCAGATCACTTAATCAATTATCATCGATCATTCATCCGGTCATCGATCTTCCGATCGGTTGGCTTAGCTTTTCTTCTCTTCCGATTTTGAAACGGCTCATCGCTTAACTTCGGAACTCATCCACTCATCTCGATCTCGATCATTCGTCTGCGGCCTCGCCCGATCTCGATCATCTACTTTTTGATTCCGTGAGTTCCCCTCAATCTGTTCTCTCGTTCCCTCAACTTGTTATCCGTAAAATTAGCTTCAATAACCTGAGTTAATAATGTTTTGGCATAATTCATCAAAATTAAAATATCCCAACAATTTCCCTTTTTGATAATGACGCCAAAAACATTAGAATATATGCATTTTTTAAAGAAACGGGTTTTTTTTAAAAAGATCGATTCAGTGGTTACTTTGAAATCGGGAACCGCTTGAACACCGATCTAATACCAATTGATGGTCCCGATTGGAAAACCCATTTTATGTGTCGGAAAAAACGTTTCGTTTTGCGTATAAAAAATGCGGGGGTGA
Organism: Stenogyne calaminthoides; assembly: GCA_037126765.1. Taxonomy (NCBI): domain Eukaryota; kingdom Viridiplantae; phylum Streptophyta; class Magnoliopsida; order Lamiales; family Lamiaceae; genus Stenogyne; species Stenogyne calaminthoides. The sequence continues at coordinate 16,104,506 of JBBCBC010000032.1, forward strand.
GGCGGATTATTCTGATTTTTTTTGTTTTTAAACTCATGTGTTGGTTTATGCTTTATAAAGCGAATGCATATGACAAGTATAAACATAAAGAAGAACGACACAACAATGTATATGGTGGTTGGGCTCAAGCTCCTACATCCACTCTCCCTTTCCTAGGGAAATTCCTTCCAATCGACTTATCACCCTCTAAAGTTCGCCTCTGAGATATTTAACGAGCTCTCACTCAATCGGGACTTATCACCCTCCACGGGATTGCCTCTACAGATGTTTACCGAAGTTCACACTCCAACGGGACTTATCACCCTCACTCGGGATTGCCTACCCTCCTTTCGGATTTCTTTGGATGTTTACCGTTCACACTCACCTACAAACTTAACCGAATTTGGGTAAGGTTTGTTTAGTTTCAACTAGGTTGAGATTTTCACTTACATTTGTTTAGCCTCAATGCTGGGTTGGGAAAATCTCTAAGCTTAGGATACATCGTGGGTTGCTTAGATTGGGTTAGAAACACTCTTGAATATATCGTGTATTTCTTGCTCATTCTAGGTGGGAATGCTTGATGATTTGGCTTGATGGATGTTTCACGCATTTTCCACCACGAATTATGAAGGAAGATCTTGTATTTATAGTGTGGATTTGAATGTTACCGTTGGATGGAGTCACATTCAAATCTATACTATTTTGCTCTTCTGCGACTTTTCCAGGTGGTTGTCTTCTCTCATCGGTCCACGTCGGTGATTCTAACGGCTATATTCCTCGATTCCTTGCCTTGGAATCATTCAGATTCTCTCGAGTCTCGGTGTCTTGATTCCATCCGAGCCCATCCAATCGAGCCTTCAGTCAATCTGAGCCTTCAAATGACTTCTCTCACGGACCTTATGCGATCGACGTCTTATAATCGACATCAGCCGACCGATTCTTCATCTCGCACATCCCCGACCCTCAGTCCCCTTTGCTTTTCGAGTTAACCGATCATCGCCGGCCGTTCGATTCTCGGTGGAATACGACTTCCGAAATGACTCTTCCGATGACTTCTTTCCTCGATCCGTACGCAGATTTCGTGTTTTCGATATCGATTTCTTCTCCGATCCGATCGGCTCACGAATCGGATCGATAGCATCAAATCGATATATCAAGATATCTCTGATCGACGGTACATCGGGTTTATATTAGGTTAGCATGCTCGATTTACATCCGATCTCAATCACGCCCCCGATCTTAATCAATACGCCATCTTCAAATTTGATCTCGATCACGGCCCCGATCTCGTCGATCTCCTTCTCGCTTCATCTTCGATCTCGCAACCTTCCTTACGATCTTACGAGTCGGTTTTCTTCTGATAAACATGCGCTTCTTCGATCACCAGATCACCGGTCCGCTTCGATCATCCGATCAAATTATCCGGTCATCTGATCTTCCGATCACCGGCTTTTTTTTTTCTTCCGATTTTGCACAAATTTCATCGCTTAACTCCGGAACTCATCTAACTCATCCGATCTCGATCATTCTCGCTCTTCTCGATCATCTACTTTTTGATTCCGTGAGTTCCCCCTCAATTTGTTCTCTCTTTCCCCCTCAACTTGTTATCTGTAAATTAGCTTCAATAACACAAGTTGATAATGTTTTGGCATAATTCATCAAAACTAAAATATCCCAACACTAATAATAATATTACTCCACATGGACCACATCACTACTATATTACACATTTAATTTAACATAAAAAAAATTCATTAGTATTATATTAATGTCACATCACTCACTTTTACATAGTTGATTTGAAATAAAATTATAATTCCTCCATCCCGAACTTGTTTGAACATTTATTGTTTGTACATTATTTAATATAAGAATTATTTATTAGTATTAAATAAAATATGGTGGTTTTTTTTATGAGAATTTAATGATAAAATATTAACTTGTAATATAAATAAAATGAGATACAATTATTTTTTAAATGGAAAAAGTAATGACATGCAATGTAATTTTTAGATATTTGAAAGAGTTTTGTAAAAAAAAAAGGAAAATGTCTTTTTGGCCGTATAAGTTTGCAATTATTTTATTTTGGTCTTATTAACTTTTACATTTTAATTTTCATCCTTTAATTTACACCCTTTCAATTTTTTGGTCCTTTTGTCTCTAAAATTTTATTTTTATCCGATAACTTACATATTTTTATCATTTTTGTTATTTTGATTCATGTAAATTATAGGAAGATAATCGAAATTTAAAAATTAATAGGACCAAAAAATTCAAAAGTGTGTAAATAATATGATGAAAATCAAATTAAAATAAAAATCATCCGGACCAAAATAAAAAAAGTGGCAAATTTATAGGATCAAATAGCCATTTTCTCGAAAAACAAAATTTTGTTTTATTAACATTTAAGAAAAGGTTCAAATAACAATTCCATTTACTAGAATATTATCCTGAGTAAGACAAGAAATAAAGTCTTGCGGAAAAACAGTAATACAAATTGTTATGAACAGTAAAAAAATTAAAACTCAAATCAAATCATATAAGACAACGGAGTGTTACAGCGTTAGTAATGGAGTATTATATTCCAACGTTAAATGAGTATTTTAGAAATATAATTGAACAGCGCATAACACTTTTTTTATAAAATTGATAAATTAGAGTATAAAAGGAAATTAGAATCTTTGTTTGCAAGCACTACGTGTCGCTATTAAACATTGGAGGCGTAAAAGGACAAAAGATATAAAGAAAGAAAATAATTGTTGTTAAAAACAGTGTGTGTCGAATCCAAACAGTTTATAAAACCTAATTTCCCATATTGGTGAACAGTTCAATTAATTCAGACGATAACGTCTTAATAGCAAATTGCAACACGTAATATTATTTTTTTTACACATTGTTATTTGTATTATTTTTTTAATAAAAAGTAATCTTTGCTAATAAAAATAAACAAATTTTAATTCTGACTTAGTATTTTTGAAATCTTTCTATTGGATTCTTCAATATGATGCTTGTTAAAATACTATTTTAACAGTGTGGTATAACAACATGTAATTTGCAGACAATATTTATTCAGAAAGTTTCACAAAAATAAATCCCCAGTTGGAATCGATTACTATTTATTAAGACACGCCGATAATGTTAAAAAAAAATACAAATTGCAATTTGTAAAAAATAACAATAGTACAAATTGCAATTTGTAATTAACGCGTCGATAATCCTATCGATTTGTATACACTAGCTGCCATCACTCTCATGTATGCTTGTTGTCTGTCAATGTCTTGCCTTTCATGAGTCGGACGAGTCATCCGACTAAGGCTCGAAATTTTTGTCTATTTTTAAGGATCCAGAATTCTATATGTATATATATATATAATATTATATATTTATACTTGTAAAATTACTGATATATTATGACATGTTCTAGTGAGAAGGACAAGTACTGTATTCTATTTTGTCTAAGGTTCGAGTCCCACCTTTTGCAATTTTTAATTTATTTTTTTAAATATACTTTATCCAAAATAAATAATATAAGCACCACAAGTCCACAACTATTTTAGTTTAAGTCCCACCTTTTGTAAATCCTTAATTTATTTTTGAGTCCATGCTATTCAAAATAAATCATTTAAGCCCCACAAGTCCACAACCATTTTAATTTAATTCTTTAAATATATGACATCACATAATTAAATATTTCTTAATTTTCTTGGTATAGAATCTGGCGAAATAAATTTTGTTTCGAAGTAATTATTATTTTTGCTATATTTTTGTAATTCTCACTATTAATGTTACCCTAAAAATCAATTTATTATGAAAAATACATTTTCCTTCACAAACTCTCTCTCCTCTCTTTTATTTTCGTTGGAAGAAAAATTTATCAAAATTTTATATTTTATATTTCTATACAAACTTAAAAGTGACAAACAATTAATGTGAAACGAGAAAATATATTGCATACTCATAATAAAATCTTTACAAATCCTTCATTTCATATTAAGTTGTCATTATTTATTATTCAATTTTTTAATTATGAAATTCAGTCAATCTGTATAATTTTTTAGTACAAATATGAGGGGGCCGAATTTTAAAATCGACTTCGGCTCTAGAATCTCTAGGATCGACCCTGCTTGTTGTAAATATATTATATAATTTTAACTAAAAAAATAACATCATTTTTAACAAAATGTAGATTTAGAAATATGATTTTTAAACTGAAAACAAAAATGACTAATAATTTCAAGAGTAATTGTAATTTTATAAGGTTTCAAAGAATAGAATAATAATTTTATGATTAGCTAGTAAATGCATAAAAATAAACACATATTCGTGACCTTAAATGCTATAATTAAATTCCAAACTTAATTCACTAATCAAATTCATTTTTTATTAGCTTTTTACTAATTAACATGATCAAATACAATTAAACACGACATCACAAAATATACATCGAGTAAATAGGAGTAAAAAAGTATTTATGCACACATACCATTACATGATAATATTGTTTGAGGAGTAAAAATAAAGAGAGATCAAACTTGTCGATCCTAAGAAATTTACAATCTCACAAAAATGTATACCATGAGATATAGAAAATAATTGTAATTTTAAATAAAAATAAAATTATGAACTTAAAGATGAGTTAACTAAAATAGTAATTAGATTTTTAATTTTTTTAAATATCACTTCTCAAATGAAAAGTATTATTTTAATCTCCATAAGGACCACTGCCATAATAAGCAATAAGTTTCCGAGAATCGAAAAAACCTTCCACGATTTTCTTCGATTCGACCAACTCATCTTCACCTTTTCTATTTCTTTAATAAAAAAAAAAGCAAACATCGTCTATTTCATAGTTGCTTGTATCATTTTATATTCTATGGTATGAATAAAAAAATATGTAAAATAATAAAAATTATCTAATAAATCATCATATTTAAAGTTTATGTGTTAAAAATCAGTAGTATGGAACACCAAGTAGAATATACATTGTGAAACAGAGGAATGAAAATGATAAAAAGACCATATTTGAACTGATTTTCCATTTTTAATTTAAAATACATTTGCGTGAGACGATTACACGATAAAATAAGATATAATGTAGGTATTGATGTTTTAATAATTTGAAAGAGATAAATATTAATTTGTGTTAAGTATATCTCATCTAATGCATGTTTTGTGTTTTTATTTATACCGAATTTGGGGAAAAAAAACGGCTAAAAATAGGGTATTAGTGTACAAAGTTTGTCACATGGAAGAGGGGCCCATTCAATTCACGTGATGCTGCTTCCCATTAAAGACAATACTCAAAATGCAAAATAAGGAATAATATTTTTACTAAATTTCAACTATAAATTCATCACATCTTTTTTGTGCTGTGATTCTTATTTGATCCCACGTTTCTCTTTTCAACTTAGAAAAAAAGGATAAAATTAACTGAAAAAAGAAGTGATAGTGCTTCATAGAGTCAATCATAGTGATGGATAAACTATTGAGCTTTTTTTAAAAATAAAAAAATAATAATATTTCTATGAACCAAGTAGCTTAACTGTACATTTTTATATATAAAAATTACCATTATTTAAAATATAAAATATTTTTTATTAGTGAGCTAAATTTTATACATGATTTTAATAATATTTATATATAACAGTAATATTTTTTTATGCATAATTGAAACATTAGAAAAATAGAGTTCATTGTTAAATCCGATTTAAACAAGTTTTTGTGAAATTTAATTAATTTTTGAATTAAGATAAGATTTCAGATATGCTGTACACTGGAACAAACCACTTTTATCATGCTCATTGCATTTGTCATCCTTCCACACTGCGTTACTATTATATATATATATATATATGTGCACTAATATATTGATTGATTGTACTAGCTTTATTAATATTTAATTATTCTCATTCTTGAATGTTGGTAGGTTAGGAATTAAGGATTTGTGCTGCTGGGCGTCAGTATTCATCAGGTAAAAACACTCTTTCTGTACAATAAGCAAATACATTGTAGTTTTAAGTGTGTATATGCATACAACTGTTCATATAAGTGTGTATGTATAGGTGGGTTTTTGTGGTCCTTAATTCCAGTGGTGTGACTTGATTTGTAAACTGTCGTTGAATCATGTGCTTTTAGCTCACTCCTCACACTATTTGCATTCATAATACTTTAATAAATCTGGATATATTTTTTTTTACAGCTTAATTTCTTGGGGGACTTCTAGACTCTGTAGTTTATTCGGATTTAAGGGATAGCTTTATTTTGTGCTGTTTTTTCCTTGTTTGTTCTTGCTTAATTTAGGGGCAAGCGATTTTTTGTGACCGCATAATGCTGACAAATTGGGTTAGCTTCATTTTTTTGGAGCTTTTGTGGGATTGATTTCTTGTTGCAATCCTCCTTTTTTTTTTTTTAAAGAAGCTTTATCGCATTATAGTTAAAAAGTGTGAGTAGTGTAAAAATGGCGTTGAGTCTTGAGATTCTGCCACATGGGGTTAGTAAGAAGTAGGAAAGTTTGGCTGTTTCTGTTTTTTTCTGGTTTGAAGTTAGATTAATTGTGGGTGTGATTTAGTTGTTTTCTTTGAGCAAATAGGGGTGTCATTTTTGGTATTACTGCAGTGAGTTGTGCACTTAATTATAGGTTGTTTAAGAAATTCACCATTGGAGCTCCATGGATCTTGGCTATGGAAAGTGTTGGAGCAGTCCGAAGGTTTGTTCAATTGTAGTTTATGTTGTTGAATCAGAGAGATATGTAGTTAGGATTAATGGGCCTTTTTTGTTTGGGAATTTCAGAAGGATTCTTGGAAGGCAACTATGCTGTTAGCTTACCAGAGTCTTGGTGTAGTGTATGGTGACCTTAGTATCTCCCCTCTGTATGTTTACAAGAGCACATTTGCGGAAGACATTCATCATTCTGAAACAAACGAGGAAATCTTTGGTGTTCTTTCTTTCGTTTTTTGGACTTTAACCCTTGTCCCTCTCTGCAAATACGTTTTCATAGTTCTTCGAGCTGATGACAATGGAGAAGGTAAGGTGTCTGGATGAACATATTACTTCCCAATGGTATTAGTTGTTATACTTAAAGGTATTAGTTGTTTCCACCGAACAGTATTAGTTTTGCAACTGGAACAAATTACTTCCCAATCCCTGTATTGAATTTACTCACAACTTAAGTGCATTTTTAAAGGGTATTAGTTGTTTCACTGAACAGTATTAGTTGTTTTCACTGAACTGTGCACCCAAGTGTTGCTCATGAGTTGAAGCTTAACTTGGATGGTTGCAGGTGGTACATTTGCTCTGTACACCCTGATATGCAGGCACGCTAGGGTTAGCCTTCTCCCTAACCGTCAAGTTGCCGATGAAGCTCTCTCCACGTACAAACTCGAGCCCCCTCCCCCCTCGAAAAATAGTTCGAGAGTCAAGTTGGTGCTCGAGAAGCACAAGTCCTTGCACATTGCTTTACTACTTTTGGTTCTATTAGGCACTTGTATGGTCATTGGAGACGGTCTTCTCACTCCTGCAATATCTGGTACAGTTATTTATCACCCGTTTCGTATAAGTAATCTCATAAGGTGTGATAGATAACAACCTTCAATTATGTCCTGCAGTTTTTGCTGCTGTTTCTGGGCTCGAGTTATCAATGTCTAAGGATCACCACCAATGTAAGCTTCTTACATCTATTTTACATAAAATTAAATGAATCCGCATGAAAAATCAATGTTTATTATGGCAGGAAAATACTGTTTGATCGTTGGATATGATTGCTAAATATACTAATGCTAAATAACTGACCTGTTTGTTTCTTGATATTGATGTTTGCTTGAAGCCATTTACGTCTCCGTTTATGCAGATGCTGTGATTCCAATTACTTGCTTCATATTAGTGTGCCTATTTGCTTTGCAACACTACGGAACCCACCGCATTGGTTTCTTCTTTGCACCGATAGTGTTCACTTGGCTGTTATGCATAAGTGCACTTGGCCTCTATAATATTTTCCACTGGAATCCGCATGTGTATCAAGCACTTTCCCCAACTTACATGATTCGGTTTCTGAAGAAGACTAGAAAAGGCGGATGGATGTCTTTGGGTGGAATTCTTTTGTGCATAACAGGTATCATTCTTTCACATATTTTGGACAATTTTCTGATTCCGTATATCATGATTGTTTGTTGCATTACCCTATTATCGTTCCCTGTCATCTTTAAGCAGTAACTACAGAATATATATTACCGCCTATATATATTTGATCACGCAATATACGCCGCTTTCTAGTGTTCTGATCGTAACAAATATATTCAGAAATAAGTAGGCAAAGCAACTGGTTTGCATTTTGTTGTATTTTTTTAACAGTATTAGTTGTTTCATTAAAAGACATATTTTGATAGTATTAGTTGTTTCATTAAACAGTATTAGTTGCTTTATAATAAAGAGATAACTGTAACCAATTGTGAACCAGTTGCTTTATCATTAGGTATCACTTACACATGATGGAATCTTCCCTTTAAAAAATAATGCACAGTCGATCAATTTCTGTGTTGCAGGCTCTGAAGCAATGTTTGCTGATCTGGGCCATTTTTCATATGCAGCAATTCAAGTGAGTAAACAAAACGTCACTTTGGCTTAAAATTTTAATTTAATTTATTAGGACTTTCCTTATTTCAAGATTGTATATTTCATGGCACTCCATGCTGCTGCAGATAGCTTTCACGTTTATGGTTTATCCGGCCCTAACATTGGCGTACATGGGTCAAGCAGCTTACCTGTCAAAGCATCATCATACAATTCATAAGATTGGGTTTTACGCCTCGGTTCCAGGTATGATTTTCCACTATTCAAAATTTAAGGGAGAAATCTTCAGAATTGAGCTGAAAGTGTATTATTTCATCACTATTGAAATATATCTTGCTTCAATAAAGAACGCTTGGGGTATACGACATAATATGGTGTGTTTATTGTGATATTGTGCAACAGAAACTGTAAGATGGCCAGTACTTGTAGTAGCAATACTAGCGTCGGTTGTGGGGAGTCAGGCAATCATCAGTGGAACTTTCTCTATAATCAATCAGAGTCAATCACTTGGTTGCTTTCCTAGGGTCAAGGTTATTCACACGAACGAAAAGATACACGGTCAGATTTACATACCTGAGATCAACTGGATTCTCATGATCCTCTGCATTGCAGTAACTATTGGATTTAGAGACATAAAACACATGGGAAATGCATCAGGTATTAGTTGTTTTACTTAATGGTATTAGTTGTTTTAGCAAAAGGTATTACTTGGTCATATTAGCTGTTTAAACAGTCACTGAACAATATTTAGTTGAGTCTCTATGAGTTTATTTTGGGATGACCGATCCAAATTACGCTCCTCTTGACTAACATATACTTGAATTTGCTTGTTTTGGTGTCGATTTTGCAGGATTAGCAGTGATGGCAGTAATGCTGGTGACCACTTGCCTCACTTCATTAGTGATCATTCTTTGTTGGCACAAACCTCCACTTGTTGCCTTATGTTTTCTCCTCTTTTTTGGATCCATTGAACTCTTATACTTCTCTGCTTCCCTCATCAAATTCCTCGAAGGTGCATGGCTTCCCATCCTACTCGCCCTCTTCCTCGTCACTGTGATGTTCGTCTGGCACTATGCCACTATCAAGAAATACGAATACGACCTCCATAACAAAGTTTCACTCGAATGGCTACTAGCCTTGGGTCCCACCTTAGGCATTGCTCGTGTCCCAGGTATCGGTCTCGTTTTCACCGATCTCACCTCTGGTATTCCCGCCAACTTCTCCCGTTTTCAGAACCAATCTCCCGCCTTCCATCGCGATACTCGTCTTCGCCTGCATAAAGTCGGTGCCCCGCCCCCGCTCATTACCCCGGCGGCGGTATCTCATCGGTCGCGTGGGCCCTGCGAATCACCGCTCGTATCGGTGCATCGTCCGATACGGGTACCGGGACGTTCACCAGGACGTCGACTCGTTCGAGTCCCAACTCGTTAGTCGGCTCGCGGACTTTATCCGCTACGACTGGTGCAGGGCACGGGCTTCATTGTCGATATAGTCAGCAATGAGGATGATGGTGCATCATCATCAAGTGAGTGTAGGTTGGCTGTGATAGGGATGGTGGGCCCACTGGCCTTCGAGGTGGAGGACAGCGCGTGGGGCCCACAGTGTTTTTTTAAGTTGGATTCCGACAGTGGATAGTGTAACCGATGTTATTGAGATGGAGGCCGTCCCCATTTAAAAGAAGAGTTCAACTTTGCAAGTAGGGATGATGATGAATCGGAAATGGAGGCGCGATTGGAGGAAGAGCTGCGCGATTTATCTGACTCAGCAAGCAGGGACGGCGTTCATTCTAGGGCACTTCCGACGCTCGGGCTAAAACAGGGGTCGTCGGTATTCAAGAGGTTGGCCATAAATTTGGGGTATAATTTCCTAAGAAGAAACTGTAGAGGGGCAGATGTGTCTTTAAAGGTGCCTCCAGCATCTCTACTTGAGGTTGGCATGGTTTATATTGTGTAACAACAAATGAAATGAAATGAAATGGTTTAATCAAGAAACGCCAGATTTTGTTTGCAAACAAGAGTTTGTAATTTTTATCTTCTTGTATAGTTACATATCTCCCTTTGTGCAATTGTTGTTTTATCAAATTAGAGGGTTTGCCTTTAAACAGATTAATTGTGATATATAGGCCTAGAGGCTAGAACTATTCATTTTTTTTCCAAATAGACTGCATGTTGCATTATAAAGGATATATTTATTTAGGTTCTCTCTTTCTTCCTATTAAAACAAGCAAATAATTTAATCCTATGTTCAAAAAAAATGTAATAAAATGCACATCCCCCTTGTTTTATTGCGTTTTTGTAAAGAAAATTGTCATTTTTCCTTTTTTTTTTTGTTGAAATGTTACTTATTTGTCCACATGTGACAACGCGATTAGGGGTGCAAATGAGATGAGTAGTGCTAAACGCGAACTTAACTCGATTAGAAAACTCGACTTGAACCCGATTGAGCTCAAAAATTTGAACTCGAGCTAGGCTCAATGAAATGTTGAAATATTTGAGCTTGACTTGATAACCTATGTAATATTAATTATATATTTTTATTTTATTTATAATTATAAATTTATAATATATTTATAATAATTAGCATAATAGGGGTAAAATGGTGAAATTATGTTAGCTTGATCAAGTTTGCGAGCCTGCCGAGCTTATTATTGTTGAGCTCGAACTCAATCTCAAAGTCCACTACTTTGAGCTGCACTTTTTGGTTCCAATTGCCACCGTCCCATTCTTATTCATTCATCGATCAATTTTCTCTCCTTCACATTACTAATTTTTAATGGGGCATTTACTATTAGGTGTCATTTATAAAACATATTTACTCTAAGGCCCACTATTTTTTAGTCCTTACTCTAAGGTAGTATTGTTAAACGGGTAGGTTTCTAACCCATTAGGTCAACCCTCTGTAGACTCTGGTCAAACGGTCCCTGCCTTAAACCAAGTTCATTTTAAACGGGCCTCTAATAGTTGAGATTTAACCCTAACCCTAGCGGGTTCATGGGCTAAACGGGCCACCTAATCCAAGTTCAAAAAAAAAAAAAAAAAATGTTCAAACATTAACATTACATAATGACAAAAATTTCGATCCGGACGCCCCATCATCTTTAATAAAAAATGTTCAAAAAATATAAAATTAGTTCCCATCATCTTTAATAACATAATTGAAAGAAAGTTAAAATTAAATTAGTTAATAATATAAAATTTGTATCATCACATTTATAAATTAATACCATAATATTAATTTATAATTATAATGATATCAATTTCATATTATGAACAAATTTCATAATAGAATTTATAAAAAATATTATATTATTATTTTATATTGGATTAATATTTTACTTATTTATTCAATTCAATAGAAATTCAAAATCGTTAAAAAATATTGAATTGGAGAGGATTAATTATTAATTGACTAAATCAAATAGAAATATTTAATTTGTAATTGATTGATCATAATTGATTTTTGCCTTATTTAAATTTGCGAAAAAAAATTTAAAAAAAATTAATTAAAAAATTAGAAAATAAAAAAATAAAAGAAATTGAGTATATATAAATATAAATCCAAGCTAACGGGTTGGCCTTTAACTCCATGCTAGCCTTTTAGCCACTTTACTAATCGGTCCTACCAAAAGGTTCGATTTTAAATCTGCCTCCATCGTTCTTCGACTAACCTCAAAGATATAACAAAGTTTAAACGGGCGTACCATTTTAGCTTGGCAGGATTAACAATGCTACTCTAAGGTGCTAAAATTGATCAAAATATCTAAATTACCCTTTATGTATAAAATAATATGCAAATTTTAGATTTTAAATTTTATTAATTTTTATTTATTTATCTAATCTTTTATTAAAAAAAAATTCAAAAATAAAATATAAGCAAAAAAATTTACATTTTTCAGATTTTAAAATTTAATAATTTTTTTAATTATCTATAATTTTATTTAAGTACTTTTTTTAAGTATTAGTCAAAAAGTTCTGCACACACCAATTTTTTTAAACATATGTTCCTTTATTTAAAAAATTTTTAACAACCAAAAAAAATATTCTCGTCGCACAAAAAAAAAATTTCAAGACACCCATATTTTTTTAATAATCTGTCATTTTATTTAAAGTTTTGCACACCCGTAAAAAAATATTCTGCACACTCATAAAAGATATTGCACACCCTAATTTTTTTTAATCATCTATTCTTTTATTTAAAATTCTGCACACCCCACAATATTGCACACCCATAAAAATAATTGCACACACCCAAAATAAAATTGCACACATAATAAAAAATACACACACCAGCAATATAAGTTGCACACGCATTAGAAAATTGCAAAATCCAAATAAAATATGAAAAAATTACATCAACAGAGATCTGAAAATTATATGATTATGCATAATATGGTTCCAAGGTGAGGCATTACTGTGTTTGTTAACAGGACTATGTAGAGCCTAAATGCGTACAATTCATAGCTTAAGTATAAAACATTAAATAAACAACTGAAATTATACATTCAAGATGCCAAAAACAACAAAAACCAGAAAATACATAAACACCCTAGAAGATTTATAAACTATATGAACTATAATACTATATATTGAAATCACTACAAGCTTCTTGATTATAAATCTTCCTAAACAAACAAAATTTACATAAAGAAGCACACACATTCTCTCCAAGACAAAACAATCAGTACTATTTGCAATCCAACATCCACCTCAGCGTTGTTGATTACATACGCTTGGACGCAGCTTATATCCAAATGCTTTTGAATTTCGAAAACTATCCACATCATGGTAAGATGACCTCCTTATCTGCATACCAAACCCAAAAAATTAAACACCCATTTCGTACTTCAATTAGCATCAATCGGTGGGTCAAATTTGATAACAACGAACCTAAATTGCGCAGTGGTCTTTATGATGCAATAAACAGAGTGCACAGAGAGGGCTGTTAACACAGTCCAAACAGTACATGTTGCATTCACTCTTGTGGGAATCCGTTTGTGAAAACTGCATTAAACGAAGAAATGCTCTTTCAATAAAGGTTTCAGCCATGGAGGTCATCGCTTTTCGTCCTAATCTGCTACTCCATATCCCTGCTCATTCAATAATAACACACAAACAAAACCCCAAAAAATTGAGGAAACTGAAATGCAAAAAATCAATCGCGTACCACCGCAGCCCACAAGGGGCAAAAGCCCTAGATCCGTGCAGCCTTCGACATCCGCCCCGTCCACCCACGTATTTGTTTCCACCTTCGCGCCACCATATTGGACACCCAATTGTCGTCTTCAACCACGTTGTCGCCACCACAACACAGATCCGCCCCCGTTCTTCTTCCCCACCTCGGTATTAGTGCGGCGACTTGGGGGGAATGATGGCGGCCGTTTGGTTCCGGGGGTGGATTTTCGCCTCCTTTGCCGGTGGGGGTGGTGCGCGCGGGGTGGGGGTGGTGCGCACGGCGACGGCGGAAGATTGAGAGAGGAGGGCTTTTTCTTGTGCGACAAAATGATTAAATGAGGGAGAGTACAGAGAGGGTTATAACGTGAGGAGGGCATAAGTGTCCAATTTTGCACCTAAGAGTAATACTAATAGGCACTAGCACCTAATAGAAATATCTCACATAAAATAGTACTTTTAAGCAATTTTCATATTTTTAAATATTTAATTATTTAAACACGCTTTTACAATGGTTCATCATCATTTATTTATCCATATATTTTTTTATGGATTCTCATTTCTACCCACTTTTCTGCAAAATATATTTTCTTTTTCCATCCATATATTTGAATGGATGACATTTTCTCTCCGATTTAAAAGCCGCTCATAATGATTTTAAACATCAACATTCATCTCTCCATTGTTTAAACATCTCTTTGAATGATCATTTTGGATGCTCTTACACATGTCTATTTGTGCTCTATTTGTCTTTTTTTTTTTTTTTGAAAATGAGTGACACATATCATGAAGGTCATTCATTTCAGTTTGAAGGCTCGGCCCAATAATGAAGAGTCTCGTAACATCAAAAAGTCCTAAAAAGAGTATGTGTTAGTAGATTGACATTCTGATTGACCCAAGACACAAACTATAGTAAAACTTCTCCAAATTAATACTCTATAAATTAATAAATCTTCTAAAACAATAATTTTCTCCGGTCCTGATTTGAGCCAATAAAAAAATTCACTAATTTTGATAATATAATAAAATAATAATTTTTATTTTTTAAAAAAAAAAAATTCTATAGAAATTAGTGATCCCATCAATAGTATAAATTAATAATTTCTTCATATTACATAGACAATAATTTGGATGATATATTCTCAAATTACACAAAAAAAAATTGTGAATTGTCCTTGATATATAAATGCTTCATTTCTCGTAATTGGTTTCCAAAAGTATTGTATCATTCTCGTCGTCATCCTACAAATTATTTTAGAAGATGGTTGCTATATTTTTTTCAAAGCGAAGCTCTGAACTTCAGAATATGTATCATTTCACCCGAGCAATCAAATATGCTATTAACATTCATTTTGTTGCGGTAACCAAGATCATTTATCATTGTCTCTAGTTCTTGAATGGTTTTTTCAATGTTTGGATCATCTGCATCGTCAGAAATAATTTGCTATCGCGTCCTGATGAACATTCATCGTTCTAAAAAGAAACTCTTTAAATTAATAAATTATTAAATTATAGATAAATGTCTCACTAAAATAACAAACTTTCTCGGTCCCAAACATTATTAATTTATAGAGGTTTTACTGTAATTAGGTTGTCCCCTAATTAGATTCTTCCCAACTTGTTGTTGGGGAACTACTAAAGCTGTCAGAGATCTGTTCGGAGTGTAATTTAATTACGAATTAAATAAATTTGTTTCTATGATTTAAACAATTTAAATCAAACAAATCATGCAATTGAATAAACTGTAAAACGCGTAAATCCCTAAACATGCGAAACTAAGGGTATGTTTGTTTCCTGACTACCACTGACAGACTTTGGACTTTACAGTTCCACATAATCATTTAATACAAGACTAAAATCATGATTTCAAAATCCAATTTATAACATAACTTAAACACTACTTCTGCACCTATTCCCCCCATTTTCATTTTTACACAATTTCCAACACAATACTCAATCATTCAATTATTACAATAATAATATAATAATACAAATCAACCAATTTTTTTACAATCCTTTATAATTCTACCCTATAAAATCTCAAAACAAACATACAATTTTACTATTCATTAGGGGTTGGCTAGTTCGAAGGCCTTGAGGCCATCGGGCATAGGCTATATCCGCTGAGTGCCGAATGAGCAAACGAGTCATGCGGCGCCCCATGCCAAATCCCCTGGTGCATTTCGCCTGCGCAATGCTTGCGGGTTTCGTGCCGAGTAGCCTCGATCGGGTGACCAGCTCATCCGTGTGGTCGGATGCAAACGATACTGGCGGAGCGCCGATGGAGCACCCGCGGAGCACCAGTGGAGCGCCGGCGGAGCGCTAGTAGAGCGCCGACTATAAAAATGTGGGATTTTCGGAAGGGGATGCAACGGGGGATTCACTCTGGTAGCAACACATGCGATTTCGTGCCTAGAAAGCCCAAAGTTTATTTGCTAATAGTTGAGTAACTTTATCTTGTAGTTAACTTTACACTGTTCTGAAATTAATATCATTAATTACATTACATATATCCAATTAGTACTCCCTCTATCCTACTGTAAGTTTTTTTTTTTTTCTTTTTTATCCACCCCACAATAAGTTTCATGTTTCTATAAATGGAAAAAGTAACTCCACTACTCATAATTTTTATTCTCAATTTTCACACAATATTACAAAGAATACCACACACTACTCAACTTATTACTCCATATACCTTTTTTTTGTCTCCCAATACCTAAAACTACCCTTCATTTTTATTACTTTATTATTATTCGTTAAACAAAACAATAAAAAGAAACAAAAAACTTATACCCGGACTGGGGAATATGATTTGGGTATAAATATATATAAAAAAAAGGCAGTACCACTGACATTTGAAATATTCAGTTAAATCCAACAAATTTGTATATGACCTTGTATCAGTAATAGTTTATGTGAGGAAGGGCGTCTTCTAATTTTCTTTCATTTACCCTTTTTGGAACTTATAAACATACTCATAATGTTGAGTATAATGGCGAAGCTGACAAGATAACATGCACACATAGGGTAATTTTATTTAACAGTAATATTCATGATAAATATTGCAAAGAAAACTTCATAGTTTTAAGAAGTATATTTTTATTAAACTTCATATCCGTTCTACCACAGTTTATTGTAAGGATATTAGAACCTGTTTGCTTCTCCACTTCATAGTTATTGTCGTCTCATTTATGACAGTCCTTAAAATTTATTTTATCATTTCAATTACTAATACAAAATTCGCAAATAAAAACACGTGTAAAAGTCAATTGTGCATAGATTGGTAGACGGAGGGAGCACTTTGCAACATGATATAAATGCATATTTTGCAACATAATACAACTCGTTTTTAATAATCTAAAATAATGGTAGAATTTAAGTGGACGCTGATCATCAGCTATATAGCCCTATTTATGATGGTGTTTGTAAAAATATTCAAAAAAAAGTTGACAGTGTTTGCAAAATAAGTTAAAAGTTTTTTAAAAAGATTAATAAGCTACTAAAAACATCATCCTTCAAGCTTCTAGCTTATAGTTTATAGGAGATTATTTAAGTTGCTAAAAGAAAAATAAAACACTTCAAATTGCTTATGCACACAATTCTAGATGACTATAACCGCTTATAAATTTTTACAAACACGAGTTATATTATATCCACATTCGTGACAATTGATGTGGACCCGTGATTGGACCCATCACACACTGTATGTGACACCACACCCGCGTGTCGCGCGATGCGTGTCGTGCGACGCATGCGACAGCGCTGTGTGTGTCCGTGTGTCGCACAAAATGTGCGACACGACACCACGGGCGACACAATTTTTTTTTGAATTTAATTTATTATTTTTTATTTAGAATTAACTATTTAATTAATTAAATGTATTAATTGATATTATCTGATTAATTGAAAATTATTAATTATTTAGTTATAAAGTATTAGTTCATTCATTGAAAAGTATTAGTTATTTGGTTATCAACAATATTAGTTCATAAATTGAAAAATATTATACTTCATCAATTGAAAAGTATTAGTTCATTTATTTAAAAGTATTAGTTCATTTATTGAAAAGTATTATAGTTGTTTGGTTATAAAGTATTAGTTCATTTATTGAAAAGTATAATATTTTGTCGCACGGTTTGGATACTCTGTGAATAACGTGGTACGGGGCATATGCTACAAGTACCTTGACATAAAATGGACAAACTGACCCATGGTTCCTTCCGAGTGCTGGAAACACATGTGGACTATATTCGCAGTAGGTTTAGTCGTGTTTGCATTTTACACGTATTTATTATTTTGTAAAACTATATATCTTAATAAAATCTTTATTATTTTAATTACAAGGTAAATTCAGGATTAATGGAGATCCAGCTGATTTCAGAATAACATTCTTCAAAGTTTATGCAACATTCATGCGTTAAGGATGGAGAAACCCCCAATTAGATGTTGACGGTCCTGAAGGGTCATAGATAAAAAAGAGACCATGCTTAAATTAGGGAAAAAACATTTAAATTTCATGTATGTTTATTATTAATTAAGACTGTATTAAATTGATGTTTAATATTACTTGAACACATATTTTTAAAGTGCTTAATATTATTTGTATCAAATTGATCCTTAATATTAATTAAAATATAAACTAACTACATATTTATAGTTAATTAATTAACTATCTTAAATCATTAATATAATAAAAAATATAACAAAAATCGGCTGAATTAAATCATTATATAACAAAAATATACTCCCTCCATCCCAAACTCAACCTTACAGTTTTCGTTTCGGGCGTTCCAAACTTAATTGACAATTCCCTTAAATGGAAATACTCACTTTATCACATAAAATACTAATAAACAACTATTTCTACCCCAACTATTCATCACTTTATCAAATAAAATACTAATAAACAATTCTTTCTACCCCCAACACTTTATCACTTTATCATTTTTTTTCTTAAAATTGAGACACAAAAGAATGTAAGGTTAATTATGGGACTAAGGGAGTAACAAAATATCATTTTCATCATTAGATCAATAAATCAACTCAATTAATCAATATATTACATCAATGTTCAAAAGTGTGGATATAACATTTTTGTACAAACACCCCCCCAATTCTGATTTGAAACAATTTGAGTGGTTTTTTGTCACCTTCAAAAACTTTTGACTGAAAAGTTAACAATTAGGACTGACACTACTGCGTAAAAAATTAAACCAAAAAAAGTAAAAATAATGTTATTTGTCACCTAGCAATGTAAGTAATAAAAAATTATAAAATAATTTCTGTAAACACTGTTCACACTTTATTAGGCGAATGCAGTGCACAGATTGACCAGGAGTGAACAGTAACGCGTCACTGTGAGAAGCGTGCAACCATCGTTTTTATGTTTCCAAGACCGCTTAAATGAATTTTGTTTAGGGGAATTCGTTTCGGTTTTGGTTTGGATTCATACCACCGTATGCGCTGCCGCCGATGGTTTTAAGTTCTACGACGCCGTTGTTGAAGCGGTAGGTTGTTGCTCCAATTTTTTTTTTTTTTTGGGATATATTATAGCGATTTCTTAATCAGGCTTTTTATTTGTGTAAAAGAGTATATTGCAGTTGCATTCTCTATATATGTATAATTATTGGTGCCGTATAATTCATTTGCAATTGCAAGTTATGTAAATAAGTCTCAGGTTAATTAATTATTCGTTCTTAATAAATAGCATAAATAGTTAAATACCTAGACAAATGAAACTATCAGGCCAAGTTTTATAGAAAGTGCTACTTTTTAGAAATTCATTCTTTATATTTTAGAGGCTAAGTCTGGTAAACATTCAAATGCACTGTGTATTTATAATGTATTTTAGAACCGTGTAATTTATTGTACTGAAAGAAACAACATGTTTATATTGAAATGTGCAATTATTTTTCCATATTAATAGTTGCATTGTCCAGTGTAAACAAGTTAAATCTTTCAATATAAAAAGTTGTACGATTTTAAAATGCATTATATGCACGGTGCACCTGAATGCACATGAGACCCACTCTACTTTAGATTTTGTCTATTTTTGAATTCCAGAATCACATTTTTTTTTAAAATTTCGTCTTAGTAGTTTTCTATTGAGTAGGTCTCCGATAAAACTTATTAATAATATGAAACTTATATTATTACGTTTATAAATTAATACTATAACAATTATCAATTGATACCACTACTTTTATAAAGTGAGATCACAACATGAAGCACCATGTATTAGTTATAAGTGTAATGCTATCCATTTGACAAGAAGGTTTGTGTTTTTTTAAAATATGTTTTCAATATATTTAATTTAATTATATAGGTGAAACGAGAGGCACATTCATTTGTTGATGGAAAAGAGGTGTGTTTGTGCAAGTTTGTGCTAGTGTGGCAACATGGGCCTGGTCGTGCTACTTTAATCTACGCCAACATTTCAACTATATGCAGCATCGCACAACCTGCTACAGTACTTCACCCTACAATCTCTGCTTTTGCAATTATGGCTAACAACAAAATCACATCGTCGCACTCAATCTCTTCTACCACAAAGATACTAATCTGCCTGTCTGACTCTGACTCGGAAACTTCTCAAAATGCATCTCTGGTAATTAGTTCTATAAATGGAAATTA